>JACRUU010000027.1:28144190-28174190 GCA_030449085.1 Kryptopterus vitreolus | reverse complement strand
CAGCATTTTTACTGTTCATACGAGTTTTTCCACTCGGCGGCTCTACTCTAATGATGTCACACACACACACACACACACACACACACACACACACACAAGGACAGGATACCAGTATATTGTACGTATTTTCTATGTTTCGGTGGGATTTCATAATTCAGCAACGTTGCATAATTTTGAACTCCGACAAAATACCCGCCGCTTAAAATCCCACTTTAATTCCGACGGAAACTTTTCTTGTGGGAAATAAAAAACAGGCATCCTGGGAAGATACGAATCTCCGGGTAAAATATTCGGAAGTTCAGTCTAGATTCGGAATTTCTACAGGACAAATGTGCGAAATATTTCCGGATAGGGAAAAAAAAAAAAAAAAAAAAAAAAACGCATTTTTGCGCCGATATAAATCTCTCGCTAAATTTGTCGGAATTCCGGGAAAAGAGACGTCACGCTAATGAGATCCTGAAGTGAAAGTTTTGGTGCATTTCTCGGGGGGACGAGCTCCAGAATTCCCGTTGCTTTATCGCAGTGACTTTTGCGAACGAGTGCGAATCTTTCGGTATATTTGACGATAAAAAAGGGTGTCGATGCACAAGAATGACATTTGCAAATTCTTGTGCTAGTGAGGGGGGGGGGGAATAAATTTTTCGGGCGGATTAGCGATGGTGGATGGAAAGGGAATAAACGATGTGTACAAGCTGACGGGATAAACTAGCGTATCGTTCATGCTGTCACGGCAGACGCTCGGGAAAACATGTCACACGGATCGGATTATAGTCCCCTGGCGCGTTTTTTTTTTTTTAACGATATAATTTTTGCCATTATTGAGGAGCCGTAAACGTTTGGTAGTTTTGTATGGAACGTGACGTGTATTGTCAGGCGTTTGTCAGGTGCGGATGCGTACGCGGTTAAATTACGGCTCCGCTGCCACTAAACCCCCTCCCATCGATCGGACGGCGCGTGTCGGCCCACACGGCTGTCAGGTGAAATGTAATTAACGTGGTTTTGTTGCTGCTGACTGCAGCCCGTCCCTCTCGCAATACAACTTTCACATTTATTTAATGAGCGTCCTCCTACATGACAGCTCGCCGTCGTGAGTTATGACCGCGAGCTGCAGTCTTGTGGTTAAACTTTCACCGTGATATAATGACCACGCTCGCAAAAAAAAAAAAAAAAAAAACATGACAGCTCTCGGCTCGTAATTAAAAGTCTGCGCGTGCACGGGCGGAGGAAACAATGGCGTATAAAGCGGGGGATAAATGAGGCTGATGGAACAGAGGCCCGATAGCCGCGACGATCGCAATCAGGAGATTATCGGCGGCGAGGGTGTGCTTGCGATGATGCAATAATGGGAGAAGTTTGTGCGTTGTACGATGTGGTTGAAAAGAGTTAACCGGGAAGGCCACGCCCATTTTATTTAGGAACCGCGTAGAGGACACGCCTCCTTAATTATTATTGCAGAGCAAAACTTGTTTGAGTCTTCGCTAAGAATTAGTGAATAGTTATTACAAGCGCAAAGGACACGCCTACATTAGTAATGACGCTTCCTTGTTTAGGACACGCCTCCTTTTTAGAACTTTTACAAAGGACACACATGGTTTATTGGGACTTGTACAAAGGACACACCTCCTTCATTAGGCAAAGGACACGCCTCCTTTATTAGGACTTGTACAAAGGACACACATGGTTTATAAGGACTTTTACAAAGGACACACTCCTTTTTAGGATTTTTACTAAGGACACGCCTCCTTCATTAGACAAAAGACACGCCTCCTTTATTAGGACTTGTACAAAGGACACACATGGTTTATAAGGACTTTTACAAAGGACACGCCTCCTTTTTAGGATTTTTACTAAGGACACGCCTCCTTCATTAGGCAAAAGACACGCCTCCTTTATTAGGACTTGTACAAAGGACACACATGGTTTATAAGGACTTTTACAAAGGACACACGCCTCCTTTTTAGGATTTTTACTAAGGACACGCCTCCTTCATTAGGCAAATGACACGCCTCCTTTATTAGGACTTGTACAAAGGACACACATGGTTTATAAGGACTTTTACAAAGGACACACCTCCTTTTTAGGATTTTTACTAAGGACACACCTCCTTCATTAGGCAAAGGACACGCCTCCTTTTTAGGATTTTACTAAGGACACGCCTCCTTTATTAGGACTTGTACACAGGACATACATGGTTTATAAGGACTTTTACAAAGGACACGCCTCCTTTTTAGGATTTCACTAAGGACACGCCTCTTTCATTAGGCAAAGGACACGCCTCCTTTTTAGGATTTTACTAAGGACACGCCTCCTTCATTAGGCAAAAGACACGCCTCCTTTATTAGGACTTGTACACAGGACATACATGGTTTATAAGGACTTTTACAAAGGACACGCCTCCTTTTTAGGATTTTACCAAAGACACGCCTCCTTCATTAGGCAAAGGACACGCCTCCTTTTTAGGATTTTACCAAAGACACGCCTCCTTCATTAGGCAAAGGACACGCCTCCTTTTTAGGATTTTACTAAGGACACGCCTCCTTCATTAGGCAAAGGACACGCCTCCTTTATTAGGACTTGTACACAGTACTCACCTTCTTTATTAAGGACTTTCTATAAAGGACACTCCTTTTTAGGACTTGTACAAAGGACACGCCTCCATCATTAGGCAAACGACACGCCTCCTTTATTAGGACTTGTACAAGGACACACCTCCTTTTTATGACTTGTGCAAAGGATACACATCCTTTATTGGAACTTGAACAAAGGATACACCTCCTTTGTTAGGACCTTGTGCAAAGGACACGCCCCCTTTATAAGCAATTTTTACAAAGGACACACTCCCTATATTGAACTTGGACATTTTAGGACTTGTACAAAAGACACACCTCCTTTATTAGGCGAAGTATACGCCTCCTTTATTGGGACTTGTACAAAGGACACACATGGTTTATTGGGACTTTTAATAAAGGACACTCCTCCTTTTTAGGACTTCGGACAAAGGACACCTCATTTATTAGGCTTCCGTTATTAGGACTTTTTACAAAAGCCACGCCTCCTTTAGTGGGACTTGTACAAAGAGCAGGTCTGGTAATAAACATACACCTCCTTTATTAGAACTTAAAGGTACAAAGGACACGCCTTCTTTAATTGGCCGTACAAATGCAAATGATATGTGATTGACTCGTGTATAGGCTCCGCCCACCTCCGTCCCCCCCCCCCCCCCCCCCCACCCCACCCCCACCATTACACATATCATAAAATGCAGGAGGGAAATTTCATAACAGGTATTTTAAGACCTCACCAGAAACTCCTCCTTTTCGTCTAGCTCCTTACTCATCTTGTGTGAAAAAGTTCTGGCACCCCCTCCCACCGTCCCTTATTTTCCTTCGCATTGTCACTCGAGCAGGTTTTCTAGAATAAAACGAAGTCACCCAGGAACTCCAGCCCCCGTTCTCAAAGTTCTACAGTTACACAATCACTCCGCATACCACTACTGAAGACGTTATACACACTCACACACACACACACACACACACACACACACACTCACTGTATATACTGGGTTTATTAGGTTTACAGCACTGCCAGCACTACTAACAAAATAAATAAATAAATAAATCCCAGCAGGCACAGGAGAAAAATAGAATTATACAGCAAACAAACAAAAGCAGGCAGATACTTCTTTTGGTAAACGCACGTAAACGAAAAGCGCGCTAGATTTCGCGCACGGACGTCGTTATTGTACGTTTGTTTTTTGTGTACGAAAATTGGCCAGATGTGCACCAAGCAGGTAGTTCAAATAAAATCTGCCGGCTTAATGGTCTACAATCTACCGCCATTCGTTTACGAACATTTTTGCCAAACATTTACGAAGACATTTTTTTTCCCCCCGCTCGGGGATGCTTCTTATGAGACGTATGGATCTTCACCGAGATATAACATGCGCCATCAACATCTGCCACGCGCCTAAACGTTATGGGCGTCTCCCGGGGAACCCCAGAGCTCCGATACCCAGGAAGGAATCCCTGCGAAAGATCCCGAAACGGCTTTTTAAAAGCTGTCAAATATCGCCGTCGCGTATATGCGGCATTTTTCCATCTCGTCTTCAATCTTTCACTTTGTACCTCCATAATCGAATCCAACTTTTGGGAGGCAGCCATCATGTCGGTAATTACGCCGCAGTCTGGGTGTAATTAATTTTACTGGTCCAGTTAATCGATTCGTGATGAAAAGAAAGATTAAGCAGATAGTGTGAAGCACTACGAAAACCCCTCCCCCCCCCAGAAACCCAAACCCTCAACCATTCCCCTCCTTCTTACTCTTCCCTCCATCCCACCCGGTCTAACGTCTCCGTCCAATAAGCCGCAATCGTCTCTGCAGCCAAAAACATGACGAATCCCTAATGTTTCAGTGGCCGGGAGCCAGACGCTGTGTTTGTTTGTGTTTGTTTTTAGATCCCTATCTATAATCATCAATGGGATCTCATCAAAAGGAGCAAGATTGGGATTTATTTTCATCCCACATTTAGTCCACATTCACACTGCTACAATAATAATAATAATAATAATAATAATCCCTGAGGTGCACGGTGGTTTAGCGGTTAGCACATTCGCCTCACACCGCCAGGGTCCGGGTTCGATTCCCGTCTCGGCCATGTGTGTGTGGAGTTTGTGCATGTTCTCCCCGTGTCTCAGGAGGTTTTTCTCCGGGTTCTCCGGTTTTCCTCCCCCGGTCCAAAAAAAACATGCACGGTAGGTTGATTGGCACCTTGGAAAATTGTCCCTAGTGTATGAATGTGTGTGTGTGTGTGTGTGTGTGTGTGTGTGTGTGTGATGGGTTGGCATTCCATCCAGGGTGTATCCTGCCTTAATACCCATAGACGCCTGAGATAGACACAGACTCCCCGTGACCCGAGGGAAGATCGGATAAAGCGCTAGAAGATGAATGAATGAATAATAATAGGGGCTCACGGTGGTTTAGCGGTTAGCACGTTCGCATCACACCTCAAGGGTCGGGGGTTTGATTCCCTCCTCTGCCATATATGTAGTAGTGCCTCAAGGGGTTTTTCTCCGTGTTCTCCGGTTTCCTCCCCCCGGTCCGAAAAACATGCACGGTAGGTTGATAGGCACCTTGGAAAATGTGTCGCTAGTGTGTGTGTGTGTGTGTGTGTGTGTGTGTGTGTGTGTGTGTGTGTGTGTCCTGCCTTGATGACGCCTGTCGCCGAAAACCCCCAGCGCGAACATTCTCGGCTCTCTTTCATATCGTGTCCTGAAAGCTTTTTACTAACCGCCGAGTCCTCGCTAATTGTCTGTAATATGATAAAACGGCAGTGAAACGTATCTCCGCCTGGGCGACACGCCACGCCGAGCGCCGGCGCGAGATAGCAAAACGGATCGAGCCGCCGCCGTTTATTGGCTTTTTATTAGGGAAAAGTAGAGGACAAGACGAATCAGGCTGCGGTGTGTGTGTGTATATATATATATATATATCTATATAATATATATGTATATATAATATATATATATATATATATATATATATATATATATATATATATATATATATATATATATAGATATGTGTGTGTGTGTGTGTGTGTGTGTGTGGGTACGTTATGGGTACGTGTGAATAAATTACCCCGCTTCTACAGATGAGACGCAGCCGTACTGAGTTGCCTCCTGGCAGTTTTGTATTACCTGCTAAAATGAGCCGACATTTGCATTTGAAAAACCTCCTCCTCCTCCTGCAACAGATACAATTAACTCTCAGACGCTATTTGCCGGGCCGAACGCGTGACGCAGGACGCGGGACGGGGGACGGGGGACGCGGTCCCGCCAGTGATTTTCCGCCCGAAACAACCTATTTTTTTTGGCAGGGGGTAAATATTTCCCTGCGAAAATATGTCAGGTTTCCTATTAAGTCTGTTTAGGTGAGAGCCGGAATGCGATATTGTCAGGTTGGTAGGACGTGTCAAAGTCGAGGTGGCTTCGTGGAGAGGCGGTGGCGGTTGGCGGTTGGCGGCGACGGGCGTTGGGCTCGATTTAGCCGCAGCAGAAATGTGATGAAATACGAGTGACATGTCAGAAAGCTTGAGCGCTCTTGTAAACATCTGCTACGAAACAATGCAATGTCTTAACCAGCTTGTTTTTTCGCAGGAGCTCGGAAAATAAGAAAGGTGGTGCAGAGGAAAAGGGGGGGGCGAGACGGACGACTCTAATAAAGTCGGTCTGCGGGGTTTTAAACATTAACGCGGAGCGGGAAATTGAACTCGGAGCTTTCGGCGGCTTTTAACTTAGCGATATACGTAGGCGTCGCTCGTTATACTCGCTGAGAGAATCACCTCCAATGCATGTACGGGCGTTATTCGTTGTTATAAACATGTAACGTGTAAATCGGCTCCGGAAAGAAAATTGTACGTTCAAAAGCGCTTCTTCGTCTTACCTTTAGGGGGCGCCACATTGGCTCATGTCTTCCTTCACCACATCCATAATCCTCGTCCTTGTCCTTTTCCTGTTTTTCCTCCTGCCCGGTACCTCCATTCTCAGCATCCCAAACCCCCCCCCCCTTGACCAATAAACATCTTCGTAATGGAGGTCGTAATGGAAGATCGCCTCAACGACAAACACTTATTGTAATAAACATTAAATAGAAGTTTAAACGGATATTTTATTTTTTTGAACCATGATATTTTGTAAAAGTATAGTTGCACATCCGCTACAGTGGGTGGCAGTGGCGCTCTCATTGTCGGAATATGTGCAGTGAATAACGAAAAGTATGACGGAGCGCATGTAGCGGTGTGTTTACTGTGTAAACGAATAAAGAAAGAAAGAAAGAAACGTTCAGCGCATCCACTCACTCTTCCTAAATTTCCCCCTGAATTACGCCCCCTAGCTGCGCATTCACAACAGGTACGATCTCCTCACTATATTAGCGTATATTACCGTACGGAACCTTACGCAAGCGCATCGCATTCCGAATCCCGTATTACGCAATAAATTGTGCTTCCGTATAACCTAAACACCGTATCACCAGTTTATATGGGAAAGAGCAACCGGAACACAATTCTTAAAGGAGCCACGTCCCATATTTTACACTTCAAACCATTCATTCATTCATTCATCTTCTACCGCTATATCCGATCTTCCCTCGGGTCACGGGGAGTCTGTGTCTATCTCAGGCGTCTATGGGCATTAAGGCAGGATACACCCTGGATGGAATGCCAACCCATCGCAGGACACACACACACACTACACACACATTCATACACTAGGGACAAATTTTTCCAAGGTGCCAATCAACCTACCGTGCATGTTTTTTGGACCGGGGGAGGAAACCGGAGAACCCGGAGAAAAACCCCCCCCCAGGAGAGAAAGAAGAAAAACCCCCTGAGGCACGGGGAGAACATGCACAAACTCCACACACACATGGCCGAGACGGGAATCGAACCCGGATCCTGGCGGTGTGAGGCGAACGTGCTAACCACTTAAACCACCGTGCCCCACTTCAAACCACTACATTGAAATGTATATCAAATTAAACTATACAATACACTATACGGTAAAAAAAACACCCCTCTGTTCTTCTTCCTGTAAGTTCGGAGACACACAGTCGTATCTTTGCAGCACCGAAAAATCCCTAAAAACCCTGCATGCGCATGACACGGGGGTCGTAATGCAAGATCTCCTACAGATCCACTTTCGAAAGCACCTGGGTCTTCAAACCAAAGAACCCGCCTGAACCTTCAACTCGCTCCTGAACGTACGTTTTTATTGTGTGTGTGTGTGTGTGTGTGCTGTAGAAATATCGCCGTGTTGGTACGCCGTCGTTTGAAGGAAGGCGGGAAAGAAAGAAAGAAAGAAAGAGAAAAAAGGAAGAAAGGAAGAAAGGAAACAGAACCGGTGTCAGGGTGCTAAATAAAGTTGGCAGGAAGGGAACACGGAATTATGCGCTGGTTCTGATTTCGCAGCTGGCTGCGTGTCAGAAAAGTGTCATGTCGATATTGATGCCCGCAACGGGAACCATAAATAGCGCTGAATATGAATTGCCTCCTGGCAGGATGAGGCTGCAAAAATCAAATCTACAGCAATCTGTCTGCTGGCTTATGCATGTGTGTGTGTGTGTGTGTGTGGTGTGTGTGTGTGTGTGTGCATTAGGTTGTCTGCTTCTATTAGACACTATTCTATTATTGGCACAACAGGAGTGGAGCATCAATGAACCTCGGCGTCATGGCGATGATGAAACAGCGGCAACATCCTGTAGGTTAATGTTAGTGTTTTTCCACACACACACGTGTGTGTGTGTGTGTGTGTGTGTTCCATTTTTTTTTATATATATATATATATTTTTTTTTTTTGTGGTTTGTTTATCTTCCGTATGACAGAAAAACCACGCGGATGGAGAACTAACAGCACAGCAAGCGCAGTAAACAACACCGTCACGCACCAATAATTAGACTAATCCGCTCAAACATGCAATCAAGCTTGACACCGCTTGCAAATGAGCTTCGACGACCGCCGGAATACAAAAAATACTACGCGCACGCTTTCACACACGAGCGAATTTTTTCCCTTTATTTTTATTCGAAAGACCTCCTTTTAATTCCGAGAAGATACGAAGAGAAGAAGAATGGAAACTAAGAAAAAACCTAGCGATCAGGTAGAGATAAAATAGACGAGGTAGAAGGAAAAAATTCTAATGAAAATAAAAAACGAAATTTAGCGCTAAGGAACGTTGCAGGTTTTTTTTAAGGTTTTTTTTTTTCCATGATAAAAATACATACATAAAAAAAATGTAATTTTTCTATTCCAATTCCAAAAAAGAAAAAATATGGGAATAATTGTGGGAATGTTAATTAATGCAAACCTGTGAAAGCTCTGTGAAGCTTCATCTGTTTGAACGTTAAGAAACGTTGTTTTTTCTAAAATAAAAATAAAAAATTTTTAAATTTAAATAAAAAAAAAATAATCTAAAAAGTTGACATTTCGTATTTTTCTTTTCCCTGATCCAGATTTATAAAAAAAGCTAAAAAAAAAACCCTAATCAATCCCAAAAACTCTTCATAATTGTTCGTTTGTTACTTTTAAAATAAACTACAGATCAAAAAAGATAGAAAGTCGTTATCTAGCCAAGAAAAAAAAAACACCTATTATTATCATATATATATATATATATATATATATATATATATATTATATATATTATCATAATGGCAGTAATGTTATTAACGTGTGATTAACGCAGTGTGCATTAGTACGTGAGTGATCTGCTCCTTCGAGTGTGAGTAAATGAGTATGAGTGACATATTGGTTGTGTTCTTTGATTTGATCTTATTGTGTTGTGCTGGTTGTAACAAGATAAATAAATAAATAAATAAATAAATAAACGGTCCAGTCTTAAAAGAACCGACGAGGAACCCGTAAACGTGTGATTGGACCCGGAGTTATGAAAGAAAGTGTAGATCATGTACAATATAGGGGGCTTTAGTGGGTAGCACGTTCGCCTCACACCGGTCCGGGTTCGATTCCCGTCTCGGCCATGTGTGTGTGGAGTTTGTGCATGTTCTCCCCGTGCCTCAGGGGGTTTTTCTCCGGGTTCTCCGGTTTTTCCTCCCCCGGTCCAAAAACATGCACGGTAGGTTGATTGGCACCTTGGAAAAAATTGTCCCTAGTGTATGAATGTGTGTGTGAATGTGTGTGTGTGTCCTGCGATGGGTTGGCATTCCATCCAGGGTGTATCCTGCCTTAACGCCCATAGACGCCTGAGATAGACACAGACTCCCCGTGACCCGAGGGAAGATCGGATAAAGCGCTAGAAGACGAATGAATGAATGAATGAACATGTAGAATGTTCTCTCGCTTTGGTCTTCCTTCGCTCGGAGAATTCCGTTATTATAGCCGGGGGAAAAAAAAAGTCGGTAAAATATACGTGCAGGATCTGTGGTTTTGTCGGTATCTACACACACACCTCACCAACCCCCCCTCCAAAAAAAAAAAGCTCGACAGTTCCCCATCGTCCCTCCGCTTCGTCCCTCCGCTTCGTCCTGCGACGGTTTTAAAATCCGAAGCCCTTTAAGATCAGATCATTTGTTTTGTTTTTTTTTATCCTCCCCTTCACGCTAGACTGCTGACGAGGCAACTTTCCCGACTTGTAAATACTTTATGCACTCGGAGCGGGACACGTCCTTCTAATACGGAGCAGATGAAAGCTAATTGGAGAGATTAGCATGAGGTCATTTGCATAATACGAGCTCGTGCTCGTCGAAATTCCATTAATTATTAGCGGTGTTAGCATTGCTACGAAGCTAACGTCCTTTAAAGGAGGACTGGGAGGAAAGCCTACGGGGGCCAAACTTTCCTGGAATGTAAAGTGGTGGATGAACTCGTCGTTCGTTTCCGAGGGAAGTTTTTGTTTTTTTCTTTTTTTCGAGGGAAGTTTTTTTTTTTTCGGATATTTCCCGCGGAGGGCTCTGGATTTCCTCCCGGTTTCTCCTTTTTTCTTTTCTTTTTTCTCTTTTCTTTTTACGTGTTATCCTGGTTTTTTTTTCGGTTCTCTTTGATGTTCTCCGGTCCGATTTTTTTTCACGTCTTTTTTTTTACGTTTTCATCCCTTTCACAGTTTTTTTTTTTTCAGGACTTCATCCCGGCGCAATACAAACATTTTACGAACTTTTGCCGACACAAAGAAATCTGTCCGTGAAGTAAAAATTGTTCGGATTACGAGAAAAAAACGAATCTTTACTGCTTTATTTTATATCGTTTATTCATTTTTAATGCGTTATCGTTTTTTTTATCACTTTTCACTTAAGCGCAGCATTCGCGAACGCACTAAACTACCGTTTTTTATCGCTCGGATCTTAATTCGGTCAATAGCGAACAAAAACAACGTACGAACAAACTCTTGTGAGCGGGACTCGTCGGTAGGTTGCGTTTTGATGCCCCATCCAGAATATTCTCTCACTTTCCACCAAGTATTCCTGAGAAATGAAGAAGTGAAACACGAGGTGGTCTTTATTTTCATTCATTCATTCATCTTCTATCGCTTTATCCGATCTTCCCTCGGGTCACGGGGAGTCTGTGTCTATCTCAGGCGTCTATGGGCATTAAGGCAGGATACACACCCTGGATGGAATGCCAACCCATCGCAGGGCACACACACACACACACACACATACACACACACATTACACACAGCACATTCATACACTAGGGACAATTTTTTCCAAGGTGCCAATCAACCTACCGTGCATGTTTTTTGGACCGGGGGGAGGAAACCAGAGAACCCGGAGAAAAACCCCCTGAGGCACGGGGAGAACATGCACAAACGCCTCACACACATGGCCGAGACGGGAATCGAACCCGGACCCTGGCGGTGTGAAGTGAACGTGCTAACCACTAAACCACCGTGCCCCTTACGGTCTTTATTTTTACTTATTTATTTATTTGTTTATTTTATTTCATTTTACCAAAGCTGGATGTTTTCCGTGTTTTTCCCTTCATCCGTTGGCAACTCTTCATGGTGACGTAATGCTTGGGAAATTTTCCCTGCTCTCAAACACAATTATACAGTACACTCACCCTTTATATATATATATATATATATATAAAGGGTGTGAGTGTAGTGTATAAGTGTGTGTTTGAGAGCAGGGAAAAATTATATATATATATACACACACACACACATATATACACATATATATATAAATATATACACACACACACACACACACACACACACACACACACACACACATATATATATATATATATATATATATATATATAAAATCCCTAATAAACTAACAGCGTCCCCTCGATGTTGTGATCCCACAGGTATCGGGATGGTGGGGGGGGATGGTGGGGGGGGGGTTTTGTATGGTGGGGGGGGGGTTGGGGGGTGATGGTGTATGATGGGGGGGGGGGTGGGGGGGGGGATGGTGGGGGGGGGTGATGGTGATGGTGGGGGGGGTGATGGTGTATGGGGGGGGATGTAGAGGTCGCTCGAGGACGAGCTGATATCGGAGGACGATCCGTCCTGCGTCCCCGCTACCTCATTTACAGTCAGGACACAGTGGTGTTAGCGCAAGCAGAACATGTGACAACCCTGGCGCAGGACATGCCAGCCTGCAGCATGCCAATGGCCTCCGCTTTGTTTTTCAGGCACACACACGACATTATGGGATGCGCAAAAAAAACACATATGCGTGGCTTTTGGCTTGCCAGTGACCCTACTATTGACTTTTTTTTTTTTTTTTTTATATTTTTTTATTATAATTTTAGAGGTGACTTTGTAAACACCATTGGGGTAAAAAAAAAAAATACTTTAATGATTTATCTGAACACAAAATCATTTAAACAAACACACACATTGTGCAAATAAAGCTGTCTGGTGTAGCAACGTAAACGGTGTATAACGATGCGGCTATTATACTTACAGCTTTTTTGTTGTTGTTGTTGTTGTTGTTGTTTTGCGTTTTTTTTTTTCGGAGCATTCTTTACAAATTGGAGCGGCGACGCAGCCGGACTTTTCCCCGACAATAAATCAGCGGAACACGCCGGGTCCGGTTACTTTGCCTTAATTACCTTAATTACCGCGAGTGATTTATAGTTCAGGATCTGAGCGCTATTTATAACGCAACTTTTTAAAAAAATAAAGAAATAAATAAAAAAGGGACTTTTTGTTTACCTTTAAAATCAGCGTGCAGTCTCCTTTTTTCGGAATGCTTAATTACACGTTACAGTAAAAACGGTAATCAAAACATGAAGTTGTCCGTTTTACTTAATGAGCTCGCTGCTACATTATATGAATAATTCATGACTCCAATGTTCTGTTTTTCTTTTTCTCCCTCTGAAAGACCCGGAGATAATTTAATTACTTTTTTTTGTTTTTGTTTTTTGTGAAGGCTTCGGACCCAAATAATGCAATTAAATTTCACTCGGAATGCTGAAACTGTCAGGGAGAAAGTGTGTGTGTGTGTGTGTGTGTGTGTGTGTGTGTGTGTGTGTGTGTGTGTGTGTGTGTGTCCACTCGTGTCCAGTGGAGACCTCCTCATGCGGCGAATCCTCCCAGGCGATAAGGAGCTTCTTATTGGACACGGTGGAAAATGAAATGGAATTGATATAAATGTATTTATTTACGTGTCGCTGATCCCGGTGGGATTGTTGGTAAACACCGTAACACCACTGAGATACAAAAAAAACAACAGACAAACACTCCAAAGACAAACAAATGCCATTTCGAAAGTCTCACAATAATGGTTCCTCCTGGTTCCTCCGTCCAGGTCTCTTCTCATTCCCCTGGTTCTCCAAATACTGTTTATCTGGTTCTCAGATGTTCTCCTGGTTCTTTTTGGTTTGACTGTTCTTCGCCTGTTTATGTTTATTTCCTCCTGGTTCTCCTCCTGGTTCTTATGGTTGTTCCTGGAGGTTATTTCATCGTGGTGCTTGTTTTGTGTCTGGTTCTCAGGCGTCCGTCCCAGGTTCCTCCTGGTTCCTCCTTCCAGATCTCTTCTCCTGGTTCTCCAAATACTGTTTATCTGGTTCTGAGATGTTGTCCTGGTTCTTTTTGGTTTGACTGTTCTTCGCCTGTTTATGTTTATTTCCTCCTGGTTCTCCTCCTGGTTCTTATGGTTGTTCCTGGAGGTTATTTCATCGTGGTGCTTGTTTTGTGTCTGGTTCTCAGGCGTCCGTCCCAGGTTCCTCCTGGTTCCTCCTTCTGGGTCTCTGCTTCCATCCCTTTCACGGCTCTTCTGTTTTTTAGTTAATACTGGTTAATATCTGGTTCTCAGATGTTCTCCTGGTTCTTTTGGTTTCCGATGTGGTTCTCTGCTTCTCCTCCTTTTGGTTGTTTTTCTCCGGATTCTGTTTATTTCCTCCTGGTTCTCCTTTTGTTTTTTTTTTACTTGTAATCCATTTTTTTGGTTCCTTCTGGTTCTTATGGTTGTTCCTGGAGGTTATTTCGTCCTGGTGCTCTGCAGTCCTGCTTGTTTTGTGTCTGGTTCTCAGGCGTCCTCTTGGTTCCTCCTGGTGTCCTTCTGGGTCTCTGCTTTCATCCACGGCTCTTTTCCTGGTACTCTGGAATCTGAACTGGTATTCCATTTCGCTCCTGGTTATTTGGTTCTCAGATGTTCTCCTGGTTCCCTGAGTTTGTCCTTGATCTGATTGCGGATCTTCTGGCTCTTTGCTCTCCTCCTTTTGACTTTTTTTCTCCTAGTTCTTTTGGGTTATTTTTGGGTTCCTCGTTGTTTCTTTGGTTTCCTCCTGGTTCTGTGGGGTATTTCTTTTTCTCTCTGGCTCCTGTACTCTGGCCTTCTGTAGTTCTTTGCTTCTGTGTTGGTTTCCTCCTGGCTCTGAACTTCCAACGAGTGCTCTAATCTCTCTGGTTCTCTGGTTTCCTCCATTTTAGCGGTTTTCCTCATGGATCTCTGGTTTTCTCCTAGCTTATATCTGGTTGTCTTTTTTTTCCCTTTCGGGAAAGCTGTTTTCCCAGAATGATCATCCATGTGTCCTTCCTGGAAGTTATCTAAGGAGACTTTCAGAGAACCTGAAAAACATATTTCAAGGAACTCCTCAAGGAACATTTATCCTGGAATGGAACAAGTTCAGGAACAAGTTCACCAGTTTTGCAGATATTTCAGGAATTTTCTTCCTCATTTTATTAATCTTCAACCATTAACCTCCGTGCCGAAGGAGGCACGGTGGCTTAGTGGTCACCGCCAGGGTCCGGGTTCGGTTCCCGTCTCGGCCATGTGTGTGTGGAGTTTGTGCATGTTCTCCTCGTGCCTCAGGGGGTTTTTCTCCGGGTTCTCCGGTTTCCTCCCCCGGTCCAAAAAACATGCACGGTAGGTTGATTGGCACCTTGGGAAATAAAATTGTCCCTAGTGTATGAATGTGTGTGTGTGTGTGTGTGTGTGTGTGTGTGTGTGTGTGTGTGTGTGTGTGTGTGATGGGTTGGCATTCCATCCAGGGTGTATCCTGCCTTAATGCCCATAGACACCTGAGATAGACACAGACTCCCCGTGACCCAAGGGAAGATTGGATAAAGCGCTAGAAGATGAATGAATGAATGAATGAATGAAGTGAATATCCGAGGACCCTACAAAACAACTTCGTCACGGAAACTTTCCAGGAACGTTCTGATAGCGCGGGAATCTTTCCCGAGGAGACGCCGCTAATCATTTTCTCCTCGATAGTTTGGTTTTTGGTCTCGTTAGAGCGTCCACGCTTCCACACCACACCCCATTGTCCATGATGGATGTCCGGGTGAGACGAGCTCTCGTTCTGAGGAAACACAGACCCTGATGTGATGTGCTTTGGTGATCCGTGTGTTAATATGAGCTCCACATCTCATTAGAGAGGAGGACGTCCCGGTTGGCGTGATGCGTTTACAGAAACAGGAGCCGACACACGGGATCCCGAAAAAATAAATAAATAAACAGAGATGGTGACATCGGCGGGCCAGACTGAAGCGTTTGCCCCCTGGCTATAACCTGTTATAACATTTGACAACGCCCTAACGTATTATTAATATGATCACAGAGGCATCAGATCACACTGACAGACAGTAATGCAGGCTTTCGGCTCCAGTCGTGACAGGCGTTTTTTTTTTTTTTTATAATAATTGCGTTAAATACAGCGCCGGAATAAAGTCAGATGACGGACTAAATATGAGCGAGCGAGGTCAGTGACGCGTATTCAACATGACAAGCTTTCGCGGAAACGAAACGATCCTAAATATAGAAACACCACGGCAGGAAGGTAGTTTTATTTCTACAGCGCTTTTATTTCCAAAGCAGATTTACAGAGATTTATCGATTATAATGTTTGTTTCTTATCATTAGAAATGCATGAGTGAGACAGGAGGCTTTTAAAAAAGTCTTTATTTTATTAGTACGTCACAAAATTGACTGCTGTATTTTCAAGTGCCGGACTATAGGGGGCAGTGTGCGCACATTGTGTGCATGCTGATTTCTTTTGTTGTTGTAAATAATTACAATTTGCTTTTCATTTTTATTTTCAAATTATTTTTCAGTTCAACACTTTGCATTAGCAGAAGACAAACATTGGGTGTTTATTTTTTTTTTAATAAATAAGTTACTTTATTTCTTTTTTTCTCGTAGTATTTATGAGAATAAAAAAAAATCGAAAATTAAAAAAATATATAGATATATATATATATATATATATATATATATATATATATATATATATATATATATATATATATATATATATATATATGATATAATGCATATGTATCCTTTTGGGGCACGGCGTAGTGGTTAGCACGTTCGCCTCACACCGCCAGGGTCCGGGTTCGATTCCCGTCTCGGCCATGTGTGTGTGGAGTTTGTGCATGTTCTCCCCGTGCCTCAGGGGGTTTTTCTCCGGGTTCTCCGGTTTTTCCTCCCCCGGTCCAAAAACATGTACGGTAGGTTGATTTGGCACCTTGGAAAATTGACCTTAGTGTATGAATGTGTGTGTGTGTGTGTGTGTGTGTGTGTGTGTGTGTGTGTGTGATGTGGGTTGGTATTCCATCCAGGGTGTATCCTGCATTAATGCCCATAGACGCCTGAGATAGGACACAGGCTCCCCGTGACCCGAGGGAAGATCGGATAATAGCGGTAGAAGATGAATGAATGAATGAATGTATCCTTTTTAATACTTAAAAATATGCATGCTGCGTTAATCACACGTTAATAAAAAAAAATGTGTTGGGTCAAAGTGGATTTGTGTTGACGCGTTGTTAGTGCGATAACTTCGACAATAAACTTTGTCAACAAATAGATATCATTCGTACATCTTGTTGTCTGAGTGACTAATATTCCCGCGACCTGCCTTGAGCGATAAATTAAACGAGAAAAACGAGTGGGATGAGTGTTTAATGTGTTTCAGAGAGTTCACATGGGCGCATGAGCACCGTGAACATGCGGCAAAACATCGCAATTTGGAAAGGAGTCTCCAGTGTCAGCTTGTTATCCTTCCTGACTCTAATAATAAAAGCGACATTTATGGCTTTATTTTGGTTATAAAGTGAGAACAAACAGGAATAAGCAGTCCTGCAGTTGGTAGATATATATATATATATATATATATATATATATATATATATATATATATATATATATATATATATATATATATTATATATCATATATTCATTCTATATTTCATTTTCTACCGCTTTATCCGATCTTCCCTCGGGTCACTGGGGGAGTCTGTGCCTATCTCAGGCGTCTATGGGCATTAAGGCAGGATACACCCTGGATGGAATGCCAACCCATCGCAGGACACACACACACACACACACACACACACACACACACACACACACACACATTCATACACTAGGGACAATTTTCCAAGGTGCCAATCAACCTACCGTGCATGTTTTTGGACCGGGGGGAGGAAACCGGAGAACCCGGAACCGGAGGAAGGGGAGAAAAAAACCCCCTGAGGCACGGGGAGAGAGGACATGAACATGCAAACTCCACACACACACATGGCCGAGACGGGAATCGAACCCGGATCCTGGCGGTGTGAGGGCGAACGTGCTAACCACTACGCCACCGTGCCCCACTATATATATATATATATATATATATATATATATATATATATATATATATATATATATATATATACTATATATATATATATATATATATATATACATATGTACACATTGTAAACAGTAGACATTAAATCATGTCTGGCACTTGGAAAAAGAATACTCACATATTTTTTTTTTGTTTTATTCTTTAATTCGGAATATAAAAGCGTTTTCTCATTTCCCAGCTCGTCTTGTTCCTCTTGTCTGGTTTTCGCTTTCTGCCTGTCTGCTCCGGCGATGAGCACGGACGGCTGATGAGGATGTGGAGTTTAACCTGTCTGCTTGTGTTTCGATGTGGATTCGGAGCGGCGCTTTTCCAGATAAAGAAACTCAGGAACTCAGAAGTGCCTCCGGCTCACATTCGTTACATGACACTGGTCTTATGGCAGGCTTGGAGAACAAACGCGCCCGCTTCAACAGCCTGCCAAGTTCACTTAAAAACTGCCCTGGATTCAGGAGGAGGAGGAGAAGACGAAGCAAAAATGCAGAAGCCTGAAGAGTGAGCGGCCGAACTGCAGAGGAGTGGAGTAACGACGGGGAAGAAAAACAATAGAGAGAGAGAGAGAAAGAGAGAAAGAAAAGAAAGAGGGAAAAGCGAGAGAGAGAGAGAGAGGGAAATGAGTGAGCTAGCCTCTGGCCCTGTTGTAGCTCTTGCTGCCATCTCATGCTTCATTAGTTTCCAGCCATTATGAACAATATTTGTCATCGGGTTCGGCCCCCGGAGCTGTTAGTTTACAAGCCACCTGATAGGAATAAGTACACGACTTCACATGGAATTACACGTGTCTCGGTTTCCTCCGCGCTCGCCGCGTTCCCGCGCTTTTTTAGTGCCTTTTTTATCGACGTGCCATGGTGCCATGGTGCCACTTCAGGGGGGAAAAAGTGTCGACGAATTGCAGGATCATTTCTTAGATTAAATAACAGCTTTGTGTTTGTTTAGCTTTGGGTTATCCACATGGTGTTGTAACACGTGACCCCCCCCCCCCCCCCCCCCACACACACACACACAATTAAGGGAAGGGGGTGGGAAATGGGGGGGGTGGCGGGTTTGGAGTTTAGAGTACGACGTGGCGTAAACGATTTTGTTAATATTTTTAACTTACTGACGTGTTTTATTCCTTTTATACAACAGCAATTCGTCACCCATTAAATGCAGTCATGCAGTAATGAGCTTTACATTCATTTCTTCCAACCCCGCCCCCTTTTTTTTCTCTCCCCCCCCCTCTATTATATTAATGGCAAGAGACCGCTGCAGTGTCTCAGATCTGGTCCACTTTTCTCCCTGTGCTGTTGTTGTTGTTGTTGTTGTTGTTGTTGTTGTTAGGATCAGGATTTAAAGACCGAGAGACCGAGTTTCCACACAGTCCACTGCACTTTCACATTCCACTCACTTTTATTTCAGGAGACGTTTAGAAGGGATGAAGAAAGGTGTTGTTTGTGTGTTTTACGCTTACAGTCGTTATATATCAACACATCCGCGCTCTGATAATAAAAATGTTCATTCTTTATTATTCCAATAGATTTATTATGAATGCCGTACCAGTTCCCCCAGTGACAACTACTGTACCACTTCCCCCAGTGACAACTACTGTACCAGTTCCCCCAGTTATAAATACTGTACTAGTTCCCCCAGTGACAACTACTGTACCAGTTCCCCCAGTTATAACTACTGTACCAGTTCTCCCAGTTATAACTACTGTACAGTTCCCCCAGTGACAACTACTGTACCAGTTCCCCCAGTTATAACTACTGTACCAGTTCCCCCAGTGACAACTACTGTACCACTTCCCCCAGTGACAACTACTGTACCAGTTCCCCCAGTGACAACTACTGTACCAGTTCCCCCAGTGACAACTACTGTACCCAGTTCCCCCAGTGACAACTACTGTACCAGTTCCCCCAGTTATAACTACTGTACCAGTTCCCCCAGTTATAAATACTGTACCAGTTCCCCCAGTTATAACTACTGTACCAGTTCCTCCCAGTTATAACTACTGTACCAGTTCCCCCAGTTATAACTACTGTACCAGTTCTCCCAGTTATAACTACTGTACCAGTTCCCCCAGTTATAACTACTGTACCAGTTCCCCCAGTTATAACTACTGTACCAGTTCCCCCAGTTATAACTACTGTAGTTCTCCCAGTTATAACTACTGTACCAATTCCCCCAGTTATAACTACTGTACCAGTTCCCCATTCCCCCAGTTATAACTACTGTACCAGTTCCTCCCAGTTATAACTACTATATCAGTTCTCCCAGTTATAACTACTGTACCAGTTCCCCCAGTTATCCCCCAACTACTGTACCAGTTCCCCCAGTTATAACTACTGTACCAGTTCCCCCAGTTATAACTACTGTACCAATTCCCCCAGTTATAACTACTGTACCAATTCCCCCAGTTATAACTACTGTACCAGTTCCCCCAGTTATAACTACTGTACCAGTTCCCCCAGTTATAACTACTGTACCAGTTCCCCCAGTTATAACTGTACCAATTCCCCCAGTTATAACTGTACCAATTCCCCCAGTTATAACTACTGTACCAGTTCCCCCAGTTATAACTACTGTATCAGTTCTCCCAGTTATAACTACTGTACCAGTTCCCCCAGTTATAACTACTGTACCAGTTCTCCCAGTTATAACTACTGTACCAGTTCCCCCAGTTATAACTACTATATCAGTTCTCCCAGTTATAACTACTGTACCAGTTCCCCCAGTTATAACTACTGTACCAGTTCTCCCAGTTATAACTACTATAACTACTGTACCAGTTCCCCAAGTTATAACTACTGTACCAGTTCTCCCAGTTATAACTACTGTACTCAGTTCTCCCAGTTGATAACTACTGTACCAGTTCCCCCAGTTATAACTACTGTACCAGTTCCCCCAGTTATAACTACTGTACCAGTTCCCCCAGTTATAAATACTGTACCAGTTCCCCCAGTTATAACAGTACCAGTTCCCCCAGTTATAATCACTGTACAGTCTCACACGGAACTCGTACGAGTTTCTCCTGAAAAGTAAATCCATAACATTTAAAACTCACAATCCAATCCCAGTTGTTGTTGTTGTTGTTATTGTTGTTGTTTGTTTTAGTCCCCGTCGTGGCTGCGAGGTGCTACACAAGGCCTACGTGGCGATGGGCAGCACAGCCCGTGCATCATCGCTTCACTAATCCGATAAATGCCCTCCTGGAAGCGGTTCCGACTTCATTTCCATCCTTTTGGAACGTGTAAAAGGCGAGGAGGAAATAAAAACAATTGATCAGCCCGAGCGAGATAACAGATGGCAGCCAACTGTTCTCCGTATCCGCGGCATCATTCGGAGCGTAGCGGGGGCGCGCAACAGATGATCAATAAGACAGAAAAGCCATTATTGCTTCAGATCGCCAGATTATCCACTTTCGCAGTGTAGATCGCGTCTCCCCTGCAAATTGATTGAGAAATCCAATTAAACCTGTCCCTCGGAGTTGTTTACGAGTTATGAAGATGTATCTCTTCCAATGTCTGCTTTTTTTTTTTTTGTTTGTTTGTTTATTTATTTATTTATTTTATAAACCCCTACTCTGGGATTTATATGCATTTTCTCCCGATACACCGACTCGCTCAAGGACGTGGCGTTATCAGTGACAGCAGAAGCGTCTTACTGAAAAAAGTGTCAAGATTGGATCATTTTGCCGAAGCCGATTGTATCGGGAAGTGTAATAATACCCTACGCTTGACATGTAGGAGTGTAAGCATCTGTGCTGATAGGGGGGGGGGGGGGGGGGGGGGGGGGGGGGGTGGAGGTGTAGGTGGAGGTGAAGGAACGTACATTTATTATTAGGAAAAAACATCTACAACGACTCACATAAGTGTTCACATCCCCCCTCCCCTGCCTCACACAAACACACACACACACACACACACACACACACACACACACATACACAGAGAGTCCGCGTTATTCCGTGCAGTGAAGCGTGGTGGTGGGGAGCGTGGATGTGCTAATTGCATTGGCCTTTACATTTACGTTACAACAAATGAGGAAGGAAATAATACTATATAGATATATATATATATATATATATATATATATATATATAGATATATATATATATATATATATATATATATATATATATATATATATATATGCTAATGTACTATATACCTAGGGGTCACAATCTAGGTAGCACATAGACTACTATATACTAATATACAGCATGATATTAGTCATAAATAATTTTTATTATTATTATTATTTTTAAATATACGAGTATTTAGTAATATACTATACACGAGTATCATTAATAATTAATAATAATAAAATAATAATAATAATATAAATTGGTTATTTCAGAGGAGTATTTCAAACTATACCCTTTCTATATCAGTGTCCATGTAAAGCTCTCAGTTACAAAAAGGTGTGATCCCTGCTATATACTATATTGCAACGGAGGGGGGGGGGGCGTTGTCCTGAGAGTCGCTTAGAATAGGTTCAACGTGGGTCCTAAAAGCTTAAATGTCCAGTTAAATAATAATAATAATAATAAATAAATAAATAAATATAATAATAATAATAATAATAATAATAAAATAAATAATTAATTATTATTAATAATAATAATAATAATAATAATAGCAATTCAATTAAATAGATCGTTTGCATTTAATGTTAATGGTTGAAAGAATGTCAGGCTGAATGCTGGGCCCGCCCATATTCTCACCTCACTAAATCTGGCCCACTTGGCTAAAAGTTTGTACCCCCCTGATCTGGAATTTAGATTTCTGTGGCAGAGGGAAAACTTTGATATGTATAAGGGAAAGTTCATAATAAACTTTCCCGTATTTCAGTGCCGTTCCGTCCACCAGACACGTTCCGATTCCATTCACACCCTGAACTCCCTTCATTTTTCCAAATCACATCACAGAATTTTTTTAGGTCTCGTAGGGAAAAAAAAAAATCTGCATTTTACAGGCCGGAAAAAAGATAAGAAACAATCAGAATTCCCGAACACGCATTACAGATATCGGGTTTTAATATGCAGCAATGTGTTCTGTTTAATCCTCTCTCTCTCTCTCACACACACACACACACACACACACACACACACACACACACACACACACACACACACACAGGCTCCTACATGGTCAGTGCTTTCGCTGTTACACACTCGGAAACCTGATCAGCTCCAAATTCTCGTCTCGCTTTCCGAGTCGTGGCAGAATTCCGCATGCTGAATGAATCGCTAATGGTGCCTCGGAAGGAGACTGGATTCTCCAACATGCTCATGTAAATAATCCAATAATAAGGGGCACAGTGGTTTAGTGGTTTAGCACGTTCGCCTCACACCGAAAGGGTCCGGGTTCGATTCCCGTCTCGGCCATGTGTTTGTGGAGTTTGTGCATGTTCTCCCCGTGTCTCTCCGGGTTCTCCGGTTTCCTCCCGGTCCAAAAAACATGCACGGTAGGTTGATTGGCACCTTGGAAAATTGTCCCTAGTGTATGAATGTGTGTGTGTGTGTGTGTGTGTGTGTGTGTGTGTGTTGTGTGATGGGTTGGCATTCCATCCAGGGTGTATCCTGCATTAATGCCCATAGACGCCTGAGATAGACACAGACTCCCCGTGACCCGAGGGAAGATCGGATAAAAAGCGGTAGAAGATGAACGAATGAATGAACGAATCCAATAATAATTCTTAATAATAATAATAATAATAATAATAACAAAATAAGTTTTTGAGTCTGTTTTTAGCTCCCGTGTGTGGATTTGGATTACAAACTGAAAGAGTAACTGTGGGGGGTGGGGGGGGGGCGGGAGAAGCAGCATCAACATGGAACGTTTTAGCACTCCGTTTCCAGCGGAGATCCGGCTCTGACGGACGGCGGCGACGATCCCGGATCGCAGATTTGTTTAGTTTTTTTTAAAAAGACAAAAACACACATAAAGGAGTGGCAGGAAGTTCGGTGGGGGTTTCGTGGTTTGGGGTTGTTTTGGCGATTCCCGGAAGGTAGACCGACACAGCTCCGACATTCCGTACTGGAATTCGGTCTGGATCCCAAAGCGCTGCGAGTGTTACGAGTCGCCTGGAGTGTTATCTATTACGGAATGATCTTCCCAGTCCCCTGTACTGCTCTGGGATCAGAATGAACATGTCCAACAAGTGAGGGAATGATTTTTGTCTGTAGAAATAAAATGTCCAGATGTGTGTAAAGCTGTTTTTCATGCTAACGGAGGCTTTTTCAATGAAAATAAAAGCGCAACATCTGGACATTTATCTTCAGACTGTCTGCACCTGAGACGTGTGTTATGTGTTAATTAGCACTAAGACCCACCTGGCACCGCCCTCAGTCTCTCACACATGTCTGCTGGTGTACGTCGCATATATATATATATATATATATATATATATAATATATATATATATATATATATATATATATATATATATATATATATATATATATATATATATATATATATATATATATATATATATATATATTCAGGCAGCACGGTGGCTTAGTGGTTATCACGTTCGCCTCACACCACCAGGGTCTGGGTTCGATTCCCGTCTCGGCCAGCCATGTGTGTGTGGAGTTTGTGCATGTTCTCCCCGTGCCTCAGGGGGTTTTTCTCCAGGTTCTCCGGTTTCCTCCCCCGGTCCAAAAAAAAAACATGCACGGTAGGTTGATTGGCACCTTGGAAAATTTGTCCTTAGTGTGTATGAATGTGTGTGAATTGTGTGTGTGTGTGTGTGTGTGTGTGTGTGTGTGTGTGAATGTGTGTGTGTGTGTCCTGCGAAGGGTTGGCATTCCATCCAGGGTGTATCCTGCCTTAATGCCCATAGACGCCTGAGATAGACACAGACTCCCCGTGACCCGAGGGAAGATCGGATAAAGCGGTTATAGTATAGTAGAAGATAGAAGATGAATGAATGAATGATATATATATATTATATATATATATATATATATATATAGTCATTCATTCATTCCCTCGGGTCACGGGCAGCCTGTGCCTATCTCAGGCGTCTATGGGCATTAAGGCAGGATACACCCTGGATGGTATGCCAACCCATCGCAGGACACACACACACACACACACACACATTCACCTACTAGGGAAAATTTTCCAAGGTGCCAATCAACTGGAGGAGGAGGAAACCGGAGGGGAGAACCCAAAGAAAAAAACCCCCTGAGGCACGGGGAGAACATGCACAAACTCCACACACACATGGCCGAGACGGGAATCGAACCGCCCGGACCCTGGTGGGTGTGAGGCGCAAACGTGATAACCACTAAGCCACCATACCCTTTATACATACACCGTACCCCTTATATATATACATATATATATATATATATATATATATATCTCCAGGCACAGGTTGCTACATTGTGTTTTTGTTGTCTTTAAACAAATTATTAACGCTTGCAATATCCCAACTTTCATCCACTTCGACGGCAAAATACAAAAATACAACTTTGTTTCCATAGCGACAGGTCGCCGACACGGGGCTTCTGTTCTGCAGCAAATCATGTCTCTGTTCCAGAAAATGAAAAAGCCTCCAAATATTTATTCGCACGCGTGTATCTGTAAATGTACCATGAATTCATTTGCATGCGTTTGCAAGTCGCTAATCAGCATGCGCATGGAGAAATATGTATGCTTTATGCAAATGATTATTAGTCAATTTCCAAAGCACAAAATATCCTTGTAAATGTGATCGTGTAAATCAGCAGGACCCCAAACACTACTTATTGATATGTTTAGACACGGACGCTTTTCGTTGCCGGATGAGCGCGTCTTGGCGGGTTTTGACGCTCGAGCGTCGGTAATGTAGCGCAAGTTTAGTGATTAGCGATGTTTAATGTCCGCGGAAGGAAAGGACGTCGTCAATCAATGTGTGTTATGGTCGAGATTTTCATTTGGCCTCGTCTATATTTATTGGTTTACACACACACAACACACACACACACACACCACACACACACACACACACACTACATATATATATATATATATACACAGGAGGGGCAGGGTGGGCTGAGTGGTTAGCACGTTCGCCTCACACCGCCAGGGTCCGGGTTCGATCTGGGACTTGACGTTGGTTAACGTCGCTTCCTTCAGTTTCCGTCACGTTTGCCTGGAGCGCCATCTAGAGGAACAAGCTAAATACTTCCGCGATCATGACCGGATACAAATTCAGTTTGGTTCAGTCAAAGTCGATTCAGTCAAAGTCGCTTTCTGAGGAACGAATTAATGGCGTACAACGAGTTACCGCTGTGTATATATATATATATGTGTGTGTGTGTGTGTGTGTGTGTGTGTGTGTGTGTGTGTGTGCAATTATTGCATCTATGTTTGACCATTTAAAAGCACACACACACATACACACACACACACACACACACACACAGATATATATATATATATAGTGTATAACACTTTTTACACTCTTTTCCCAACACTTCTGACCGGCAACCACAGATCCTGCTCTAAATCGTGTGTGAAGTTGGCGTCAGTCGATGCCGCCGCCGCACCGCCCGGCATGGCATGAGCTCCACTCCCCCCCCCCCCCCCCCCCCCCCGACCTCAGTAACGACCTCTCAGGTTGGGGGGGGGTTGGGTGGTGGGAAGGATTTGGATTTGCGGGATGAGGCAAGTCGTTGTGGGTGAACAGTAGGAGAGTGTGTTCATGCACCGAGAGACGTTTAAAGCCATTAAACTGGACCATTACTAGCCCTGCTTTAACAGAGTGGATGAAACGTCCTGGCTGGATGGCCGGCTTCCTTCAGCAGGAGAAATCCTGGTGTTATCCAAAAGCGTTCTAAGCCTTAAAAAGTGCTAACCTTCGTAATAACCTCTGAATGGCACCGTACCGAGGCCTTCGTCTTCCACATGACCTGCAGAGGTTTTCTCACTCTTCGTCCTTTTTGTTTTTGGAACTTCTGCCTTAGGAGAAGTTTTAATTGTGTATACTGTAGCGTGGTATAGCTGCAGGGAATTCTGGGAATATCACATGAAGAATATATATATATATAGATATATCTATATATTAATATATATATATATATATATATATATATATATATATATATATATATATAAAAAGAGGAAAGTTAATGTGGAGAGGAAAGTTTTCTATTTACATATATATATATATATATATATATATATATATATATATATATATATATATGTGGTGTGTGTGTGTGTGTGTGTGTGTGTGTGTGTGCGTGTGTTATCTAAATTATATGAATTAATTAGTTTTATCTAAAGTTCTTCACCCGGCTGCATTATTTTAATGTAATTTAAACATTATTAATTTAGTTACTTTTTAAATAAATAAATAATAAATTAAATTAAATAATAAATAAATAAATGATTGTTTATTGCTTTGACATTTTTTTTTTATCGTTATTTAACTGCTGCGGAAACGACTTTCACCTGCACTTCTTCTCTACTCGGCCGTCTACGCCGGGGTGCATTACATTACCGGCTCCTGCCACATGGTGTGCGTCCTACAATCCCTCCCACAGGACCCGGGGGGAAAAAAAAACCGTGTAACATTTTGGACATTTGGGACAGACGGATAAATCCGCAGGGGCTTTTTATTTATTTCCGTAGCGGGCGGAATAATCACCAAGGGAGAGGGAAGGAAAAGAGAGAGAGAGAGAGAGAGAGAGGAGAGAAAAGGTAGCAGCATTAAGGTGTCGTGAAGGCGCTCCATATAATACCCAGCTGTAAGCGTGATGTGTTCTGGGACGCAGCCGAACCGATCGCTCGTACTCATCAACTCCTGTGATTGATGGCTAACGGTGAGCAGAGCCAGTAATAAAGATTTCACTTTCTTTTCTCCTTCCCTTCCTCTCTTTTTTTCCCAAGGAGTTATTGTTCTGTTCTCTCCTACTGATTTAGCACCGCCCACCCGCTTACAACCCCACCCCCCCTCCCCCCCTCCCCTTTTATACGGCGATCTCGAGCACTTACGATCCTGCCTAAAATTACCCTGCGGTCGGCGTACAAACAGTGCCACCTGTTACATCTTTGTCAAACGTCGTCACACACCCCCCCCCCCCCCCCCCCCCCAAAAAAAAAAAAGCCGAGTGGTAATTTTGCTTTTCTTCGTGTCTGATTTCTCCCTGCTTGTCTTTAAAGGCCGTAATTTGGCTCGGCTTCACTTTTCTCTCGAGGCACGGCGAGAGCAACGCGCTTTCAAAGGAAAAGGTTTTTTCCCCCCCACACACAGATGTAGACCAAAAGAGACGGAGATCAAAAGCGGCAAAACAGCAGCGAAACATACAAATGTATTCATTAGGATGTGTTAAAAAATGTAGTAGAGGAGAAGGAGGAGGAGGAAGAGGAGGAGGAGGAGGAGGAGGAAGAGGAGGAGGAGGAGGAGGAGGATGAGGAGGAGAGGAGGAGAGGAGGAGGAGGAAAGAGAGGATGAGGAGGAGGATAGAGGAGATGAAGAGGAAGAGGAAGAGGATGAGGAGGAGAGAGTGAGGAGAGGTGAGGAGGAGGAAGAGGAGGAGGAGGAGGAAGAGGAGGAAGAGGAGGAGGAGGAAGAGGAGGAGGAGAGGAGGAAGAGGAGGAGGAGGAGGAGGAGGAGGAAGAGGAGGAGGAGGAGGAGGAGGAGGAGCGAAGAGGAAGAGGAAGGAGGAGAGAGAGGAGGAGGAAGAGGAGGAATGTCGAGTCCGGAGGTAAAATTCCTCTTGATTTCAAGCAGAGCCGTAATTAACCCTGATTGGTCCACAGAGCTCCAGCTTGGAGATGTTTATTATGGATGTTGTTCACGAGCTCCAGGCGCTCCAGCGAGCTTCAGACCCACATCAGCCGACCCGCACACGTATCCCGCTCCCAATACCCGGTTTTCCGATCGATACTCCTTTCATACCCCAAAGGACGGTGAGAAAATTGGACGTGCCCTAAAGGGGGTGTAAAAAAACCCTCCTGCCAATCACAGATGGCCAATAAACAACACAAGTATGTAAAAGACGGTAAATAGCGCTTTCAGCCTGACATTCAAGTGTCTATGACACACACTTTATAGCAATATTTATAGCACTTTATAGCAATATATATATACATATATATATAATATTGATACATAATATTTAACCCTTTCATATAGGAATTAGTAAGTCTTCAATTTAATTTTTTATTCTATTTTTTTTTATTAACCGTCAGACATAAACATATTCATATATATAATATATTATATTATATAATTAATTATTATAATTATAATTAATAATTAATAGTATATTATATATATATATATATATATATATATATATATATATATATATATCGCTATAAATTTATTTATATACATTTTATATATGATTTCTCTAATTGGACAGGATTTATATATGATTATGGATTTGCCTCATTTTGTATTTAAAACTTATGGATAAGTTAATAATAAGTTAAGATAATATGGATATAAAAATACGTATTTAAAGAAAAAAAACATTCTGGCAGAAATGGTTAAAATAAATCAAAGATAAAAAATGTTTTTACAATATGTACGGTCAAAATATCACTTCTGGAATGAAACTGAAAAGTAAATGATTTATTTATCTTTTTATTTATTATTTCATTAATTTATTTACTGTTTATTTCTTATATTTACAACCGTCCCCTAAATCTGGCGCAAAAAAAACGTGTCGTTTTTTAATGTAGATTTTTGCGACTTATTTATTCGCAACTATTTATAATATGAGAATTTACACTTTTGTTTAGTATGTCCGAATTGTTCCGAGAAAAAACGTTAACGGGGAATTTAACGTTATAAATAAACCTCCTGTTTCATCTTACCTTCAATATGTTATAAGAAGAAACTCGGTGCTTTATTCATGCTGTCCAATCGATGGTCTTTACTCTTCGGGGCTCCGCCCACATGCCCCGTGTTTGCGTTCTCCGTGGAAAAAGCAAACAAATTGTAATATACGTTAGCGTAATGCCTCGGCGGCTTGGAAAGACGGTCTGGTTATTGACATATCCTCTTGACACCGGTGTGAAGTCTCGCCGAGGTCGATGGTCCCCGTGACAGGGGTCTCGCTCGCTCCTTGTTTCACTGTCGACATTTCTGAGAGGCTTCTCTCCGAGCAGGTAATCGTTACTAGATTGCTGAAGCCTGCTGCGAGTCTCGAGGGTCACGCCACTGCTACGGAGAGGGTGAAGGAAGGAAACCTTTGTCTGGAAGTTGATAGAAGCGCTGAAATGAGGTGAGGGATGAAGGGACCCTGATGAAAAATTAAAGAACAGCAAGCGGCTGGAGATCATTTAAAGAGGGCGATCGCCGTCTTAATTACAGCACGCATACAAGGGGGGGGGGAGGCGGGGGGGGATTCCAGCGCTTTCAATTTGTCTTCTCTTATACATGTGGAGGAGATG
>JACRUU010000027.1:28136690-28139190 GCA_030449085.1 Kryptopterus vitreolus | reverse complement strand
ATCTTCCCTCGGGTCACGGGGAGTCTGTGTCTATCTCAGGCGTCTATGGGCATTAAGGCAGGATACACCCTGGATGGAATGCCAACCCATCACACACACACACACACACACACACACACACACATTCATACACTAGGGTACAATTTTCCAAGGGGGGTGCCAATCAACCTACCATGCATGTTTTTGGACCGGGGTGGAGGAAACCGGAGAACCCGGAGAAAAAAAAACATGCACAAACTCCACATACACATGGCCGAGAGGGGAATTGAACGCGGACTATGGAGGTGTTTGTGTGTGTATATATATATATATATATATATATATATATATGTGTGTGTGTGTGTGTGTGTGTGTGTGTGTGTGTGGTGGAACTGGAAGTGTATTTTTTTTTTTTTTGTAATAGTAGGCGTTATTTGTGTGAGATGTGTTTTTTTTATCTCTGGAAGGAATTTCCTTCTCAGTACAATTGTTACTGTATTTATAATTTTTAACATCATATTCCACATTTACTCACTTTTATTACACTATTAATTCCCCCCCCCCCCCCCCCCCACACACACACACACACACACTCTCTTTTTGGGAAGTTGTTCCGCTACATTTGATCCTTTTTGGGGGGATTTATATCGAGTTTCCACACGGACAGATTTAACTGGCGGATTTGTGCATGGTGGAGGAGCGAATGTTGAGGGATTTAAAATATTTAATTCTGAGTAAAGAATGTTGCGTTGGCATTAAGCTTTTAATTTTGCCGGGTTTTTTTTTATTTATTTACTTGTTTATTTATATTTTTAACAGAAATGGAGACAGAAATGCCAGTTAATAAAATGAATGCTTCTATTAATGCGTTATTAACATGTTCATTTTGACAGCATTATATTATATATTTATATATATATATATATATATATATATATATATATATAATTTTAATGAAGGGGCACGGTGGCTTAGTGGTTAGCACGTTCGCCTCACACCGCCAGGATCCGGGTTCGATTCCCGTCTCGGCCATGTGTGTGTGGAGTTTGTGCATGTTCTCCCCGTGTCTCAGGGGGTTTTTCTCCGGGTTCTCCGGTTTCCTCCCCCGGTCCAAAAACATGCACGGTAGGTTGATTGGCACCTTGGAAAATTGTCCCTAGTGTATGAATGAATTGTGTGTGTGTGTGTGTGTGTGTGTGTGTGTGTGTGTGTGTGTGTGTGTGTGTGTGTGTGTGTGTGTGCCCTGCGATTTGTTGGCATTCCATCCAGGGTGTATCCTGCCTTAATGCCCATAGACGCCTGAGATAGGCACAGGCTCCCCGTGACCCGAGGGAAGATCGGATAAAGCGCTAGAAGATGAATGAATGAATGAATTTTAATGAAAGGTATCTCCAGTTTAAGTGTAAGTAAAAACAGTTTAAGTAAAACATCTAAGTTTCGATGTGAAGTTTGTGTGTAAGTTTACTATAAAGGGCTTTTTTTTGGATTGTAAAAAGCGGCTGAATTTAGGACGCTACTATTATATATTATATATATATATATATATATATATATATATATATATATATATATATATATATAATGTAAAAAAAACAACACCCTCATCATTATAATCATCACGCAGAAGAAAACACTTCACTCTGTAATGTTCTTTCCCATAAAGAGAATTTTTTAAAGCATCGGTACATTAAAATCACATGACCCTGGATCCTCCCTCCTCCGTCAGGCCTCTGTGGGTTTCTTACTGTATTAAACACTCTCTCTCTCTCTCTCTCTCTCTCTCTCTCACGTTTCTATCAGCCTGCACTTTCCCAGGGCTTGACATTAAGCAGAATAAATGGCACCCGGTCTCGCGACGCAACATAATTCATCAAAGTCTCGGCGACGAGTAAACTAATCACGCCGAAGACGTCTGGCACTCGGGGTGAATGTTCAAACACGAGCCCGCGTTCCTCGCATGCGTTACAGGAACCTCCGGGGATGGGGGGAAGGGGGGGGGGGGGGGGGGCGCAGGGAGGTCTGGAATCAAACCAGGTTTAGATTCCCATCTGGACCGTCATGATTAGAACGGATTGGCGTAATATAATTCCGAGTGACTCATGCATATACGACGCACTGCGTGCCTGCGCCTCGTTTATGTGTTTATTTACTTGTTTTGGTTTTTGTGTTATTTCAGAAAAGTTTCGTATACGATCCAGATTTGCTGTTAGGGTAATGCTCCATGAGCGATGGGTTCTGTGGAGGCTGAAGGGTAACGTCGGGGACTGGTGTAGGTCAGGAGGATCCTGGGGGGCTGTTCGGCCAATAGGGTTTCGTATCTCCATAGCAGGACACGTACGATCTTTCATCGCACAGGAAGCGGATCCTTGCTGGAACAGGTTCTAGTTCTAACAGGTTCGTGCCTCCCGTTTTGTCTGGAGAAGATTCCCAGGCGTCCCAATACTTTTGGCCATTTGATTCATTCATTCATTCATCTTCTAGCGCTTTATCCGATCTTCCCTCGGGTCACGGGGAGTCTGTG
>JACRUU010000027.1:28009190-28131690 GCA_030449085.1 Kryptopterus vitreolus | reverse complement strand
AGGCGAGCTGGTTGACGGCGCCCGGAGCGACCGGGACGCCGATGAACCTGTGTATCTTTTCCGCGGTGTCCTCGGGAAAGTTCACGATGTCCTCGAATCTCACCTGTAAGTAGGTGTCCGAGGGCAGGTCGCCGCTGGCTCGGAGACTGGCGGAAGTGTGAGCCAGCCACAGATGAGCCAGCAAGAGGACGGGGTCGGCGTCCGGCCGAGCGAGGATCTCTCGTAACGGCTGGAACGCCGCGTCGAAGCGCGTGCAGGCCCGGTCGCTACGCCGGTTCAGGGTGCCGAGCAAGTGCTTCCGGATGTTTTTGCTGGCGTAAAGGCTCGGCTTGCTGTTGTACAGCATGAGATAGATCCACGCCCGCGGGTCGCGCACCACCTGGACCGCTCTCGACGAGCGACCGATGACTTCCTGAACGAACGGGAGTTTTAAGGACCAGCTCCCGCTGCGAAGGTTCAGCACGGGGCAGGCGTTGGGGAAATTGGACAAGTGGCGCCTCAACTCCTTGATGTACTCCACCTCTCTCGTGGTGGACCTCCGGGCTCCCGCCTCTCCTGCCTCTCCCGCCTCCGCCAGCAGCTTGCGCCTCTTTTTGGCCCCCTTGTTGGCCGTCTCCAGGTTGCTCTTGTAGAGCTGAATGTTCTGCAGGTGCAGTCTGATGCCATGCACCATCGAATGGAACCATCCTTGAACGGCTCGGAACTTCCCGCTCTGGGCGTCGGCTCTGGACCACTGGCAAGCGTCTGTGAACGAGTCCGGAGAGAAAGCTCGTCTCGGGAACACGGAGGTAGGTGGACGGAATACTAAGGTACACGTAGTCGGAGCTGTTGTCGAACAGGGGTTGAAGGATCTCGGCTCCGGAGCCGGGAAGCGAGGTGATGATTATGAACGGGAGCGGGTCCGGGGGGCGATCCAGAGGGAAGGCGGATCGCGTGACGGCTTCCTCGGAGACGCGGATATCCCGCCACATGATCCCGCACAGCACCTCCTGACAACGCTGCGACGTCACCACGAGCTCCAGCACCCAGAAGAGCAGGACCGAGGCGACTGTGCAGCGGATGAGTTTCCGCGAGGAGACGTTAAACTTTCTCTTTATGGTCAAAACGGCGATGGCAAAGCACAGGGTCCAGACGGCGACGACGTTGATCATGAAAGCGAAGTTAAACGCGGAGTCTTTTTTCACCTGGCTGGGCAGAACCTGAACTCCCCGACCAAAATGAATAATCCTGTGTTTATTCTCGGCTTTTGCGAAACCCGCGAAGCCCAAGTAGTTGTGTCTGGCGCCGATGTCTTTGTAGTTTGTTGCTATGGATACGGTGGTCTCCGTGTCGTTCAGCGTGAGCGACAGTCTAACGCCGTGCTTGCTGCTGTCGACAAACCTGCAGTCCGATACTTTGACAAACGGGCCGTGCATCAGATAAGCCACCCTGCTGACCTCGCCGTCCATGGGAAAAGTAACGTTCACGAACTGCGTCCAGCGTTTTTTGAACTCCGCGACCTGTTCTACTTCTTGTATCCGGCCCACGGGACTGACGCCCTGACTGTCAAACCAAAACATCTGGTAATGCGCGTCCCACACGTCCATCAGGGCGCCGCTGTATTTATTCAGAGACCTGTGCGGGACGTACCTCAGGTCGATGTCGAGGTTGTGGAAGAAGGCACTTAACGAGGTTAGGGGAGATTCCTCCTGCTTCTCGACGTGATCCAACACTAACAAGGTTTGGGAGTTGAGCAGCACCAGGGCTCGATAAACGCTCACGAGTTTCATGGCGGACGAGTAAGCAGACACCGCTTCGCCGCTAACGAACATGGCGTCGTGGTGCGAGGACGCCGCGATCACCTCGCCGGCGCTGTCTCCCGCTTCCTTCTCGCCCCATTTTAACCATTTGGAGCACTCGCCCAGCTGCCCCTCCCACGGTGCGTTGCACTGGCTAGTGGGGGACGGTGCAAACACCAAGACGTTGTTTAGATAGCTGTATTTGGGACCGTACAGCGCTTCCGACACGAACACCTGTCCGTTCGGTGCAAACGTGAACGAGTTTTGATCCGGGTGCTCGTGTCCCGGGTTGAAATTAGTCCAACCGTCGACCCAGGAATAAGGCTTGGCGTGGACGATGTCGTACACCGCGCGTCCCCCCAACTTCCCCGATTTAAAAGACACAAAAGTGTTGTCCTGCCCCAAAGGCAAGCCCGCGCCGTACGTCACCACCCCCCAGTTTGAGAAAACGTGCATGTCGGCTTTCCCGAAATCGGGCGGCGGCTGAGGCGCCAGCTCCGCGTCGTACCAGATGAACTCGGTGTGTAAAGTAGCCCAGCGCTGCGCCACCGACGGCGTCATGGGTCCGTCTTTGGGCCGACACTTTCTGATCTGCTGCGCCAGCCAGTTCCCCGAGCCGTTCCGGAGAACAAAGGCGTCTAGGAACACCAGCTGACTCTCCGGCCCATAGAACCAGTTGTAGTTGGAATCTGCGATGCCCACGGTTCTCTGAAAGCCAGGAAGCACGGTGGCGTAGTAGAACATGAAATGAGCTCTCAGCCAGTTGTTGTGCCTGTTGTCGATTTCGAAATGGCGCGACGCCAAGAAAACGTACTGCGTGATGGATTTGGCCGTGTAGCTCCCGTACGCGACGCCCTCGTCCAGGGAGCCGTCTACGATGTGGTTCAGGAGGAACATGGTCTTTTCCATGTAGTTCACGGCGACCTGCTTCCACATCATGGCTTCGCGATCTTTATGCACGCCGGTTACGATCGCGCCCGTCAGCATGGCCAGTATGTTCGTGGTCTGGTGGTTTTGCAAAAACTGCCGGCCCCAACCTCGGTGCTTGGACAGCTCGTAAAGTTCGGCGGTAACGGCGCGTATCTTCTTGAGGTACCGAACTTTTCTCGGATTGTCCAGATACGCGTAAATGAAATCGTAAGCCGTGGCGAATCCGGTGAGCGAATGCGATATGGGAACCTCGTCGTTCGGTGCGCTGGTCACCATCCAGTCTGGATATTCTGCCATGCGGTCCATGTATTTCATTAGAAACTGGAACGCGGCGCCATCTTCAGGCTGGAGCAGGCAGTACAGGGCGAGCGGCGGAAGGTTGTTGCCGTAAATCTCGTTCCACTTCTTCGCAAATTCCTCGTGGTTCACGGGCGGCAGGTAAAGCGCCTGGCTTTCCAGCATGGTCGTTACCGCGTTCCGTATAACCTTAAACACCTGCGCGTGCGTCCCGGCCGCCTTCTTTTTCAGCCGCCGAACTTCCATCGGGTCGAAATAAAGGTCCGGGTGGACGTTGGACGCCATGTGGAATCCTTGCTCCGTCGTCACGTTGGCGTCGGTATGGAAATCGTTGCCATCGTCGCGCTCGCTCGCCGTCCCGTATTTGCCTGACGGGTCAAATATCCCAGAGAAGGAAAATCCCAAATTCACCAGGCACAGCACAAGCGCGGACTTCACCATGCACACGGCCATGATCTAAAAAACAGATGTCATTGTTTATTTATTTATTTATTTTTCCTCTCCCAACAACATAAAATATCCTTGGAATTTTTTTTCTTTTTTTTTTTACTCACGTCTACGACAAGTCCCGCAGGCGACTTTCAGGAAAGAGGAATCTCACATTTGGGTTCTTGCCACGTTCTTGGTCCGATCACTTGTTTTAAAGGCATAAGGAGGGAAAAGTTTGCACGGTCGAAAATGACAGGACTAGGTGGACCTCCATCACCTCCACCTCCACCTCCACCTCCACCTCCACCAGGTTTGTGAAGCTTTCCTTCATTTTAGACTATGCAAACGTGAGCCCGTGTTAGTCCTGAGCATTGCTTCGGAGGAGAAAGCTTCTGCAATGCATGCATCATCCATGACTGAACATGCCCATGTTCTTTTCCTATCTCTCTTGTTGAATCCTTTTTCTTTCGCACCACACCAAGTCCTTTACTTTCATCTGGTGATGCATTTCATGCATTGTTTCCATGGAGTGGGATTTTTTTTTAAACAATTTAAAATAAATAACAATAATATTTTTTTTCCCCCTTATATATGATTAAAGTTCCTTCTAAGATGATCTTCAACGTTGCTGTTTTTGCGTCCGCGGCTCTGTTGCCTGTCGGTGATCAACGTCGTGCTCTGCGCATGCGCGGCAACAAGTCCCTTTATAGCGTTGTAAAATAAACAACAAGCCGCGGAGAAAATGTCTTTACGATCCGACAGACCGTACAAAAAAACAATTATTTACACCCCTCCCCTCTCTCTCTCTCTCTCTCTCTCTTTTTTAAGGGGCGAAAATAAAAAATAAATAAAATCCAGGCATCAGAAAGACGAATGACGGCGAGTCAAACCCGGAAGTTCCGTCCAGCCGAAACCGCAAATTAATGTGTATTTTTTTTTACCCCGAGATCCGTGTAAACACATTATATCGCATTAACAAACGACTTTTTCGGTCTCTTTGATGATTTAATGCCGATTTCTGTCCACCGACATGAATTCTCCGTCGAAACCGTGCATATTATTTCCTGTCGATAGGTGGCGCAAGGGGACCGGAAATGCACAGGGATGTCCTCGTGACCAATGCTTTTCAGGAATGTATTATTTATTGTTTATTATTATTATTATTATTATTATTATTATTATTATTATATATTATATTATAATATTGTACTATTATTATCATATCATCATCATCATAATCATTATTATTATTATTATTTGTATTATTATTAGTAGTATTATTGTTATTATTATTATTATTATTATTATTAGTATTATTATTATTATTATTCATATTATCATTTTATATTTGATTGTTATATCTATTATTTCATTATCTCATATCATAGCATCATTATTATTATTGTATTATTATTATTATTATTATTATTATTATTATTATTATTATTATTATTATTATTATTATTATAATAATTTTATAATTAATATCATCATCATCATCATATTATTATCATTATTTATTATTATTATTTGTATTATTATTAGTATCGTATTATTAGTATTATTATTTTATTATTATATTATTATATATTATTATTATTATATTATCATATTATTATTATTATTATAATCATATCATCATAATCACATTATTATTATTGTTATATGTATTCTTATATTAGTAGTATTATTGTAGTATTATTATTATTATTGTACTATTATTATTTCATCATCATCATATATAATTATTATTATTATATTGCTAGTATTTGTAATATATATTTATTATTATTATTATTATTATTATTATTATCATATTATTATTATCATATTATTATCATATTATATATATATTATTATTAGTAGTTAGTATTATATTATATTATTATTATTAATAATAATAATATTTATACTATTATATTATTATATTATATCATATCATATTATCATATCATTATATTATTATTATTGATTATTATTAGTATTATTATTATTATATTATTATTATTATTTGTATTATTATGTATTAGTTATTATTATTATTATTATTAATAATATTTGTTATTATTATTATTATTATCATTATTATTCATTCCATTATTATTATTTGTTTCTGTTGTTTTGGCTGCATAAAATATTCCTCCTCAATTACAAGCAACAAACAGACTTGGGATTGGATAAAAATGGCATATTTTTCAATTTAATAATGCATATTTCCATCATTCGCATCAGCGCGTCTCTTCCCCTGTACATCAGAAAGTAGTTTGTGATGCGTACTGTCTGTGTGAGTTATATACAGTACAAAAAAAAACACTATATTTAAACGCCACATCAGACAGTTAGAATAATATGGTTGCCTTCTGAAGTGGTCTGAACTTATTTTATGGTCGTTCACGAACGTTAAATGTGAGACTATAAATGGATAGAAAAAAGAAGTATGATGGTGTTTGGGAGTTTGCTGTGGTTTAAAAGGAATATATATATATATATATATAGAGATATATAGATATAGATATATATATAGATATATATATAAACAGTCTGTTTTTTTTCTGTGCTGTAGGAACTAATTCCGGTGTTAAAACAAATAATGCATTACGAGTGGGTTTTTATTTTATTTATTTATTTATTTATTTATTTATCTGAGTTTCCATAAAAACAAGGAATGAACTGTAATTAATTTAACACTGGTTTCCTGCACTGGTGCCCGTTTCATCAAGTTATCTGCTGTTTCACAGTTAATTAAACTAATTTGTCTATTTAACGGCCCTTTGCCGAGTCGATGAGTGTGTGTGTGTGTGTGTGTGTGTGTGTGTGTGTGTGTGTGTGTTAGACCAGAGAAAACAGTCAAATGTTCAAAGTAATGGCTGTGAAGGACCCGATCCGGGATCCGCCCGCAGTGTTTGTGGTCACGTTAATCTTTTTTCTTGGCTTCCGCTTGTCTCGCCGCCGATCTCTTCCCGCGAGTGACCGCGGGACGATCGCCGTCGTCCGCTTTCCCGTCATCCACTTGCTCAGCCGTGCAGATTCCCGCGATGAGGAATCCGATCACGACCAGCGGCAAGGAGAAAAGAAAACACGTCCCGAAAGGAGACGACGCAAAGCTGGTCTGAGTGAGGAGGAGAGAAATCACGTCGATTATTCTCTTTTTTTTCCCCTCTCTCTATTTGAAGCGTCTTTACTTCACCGCCGCTAATAACGCAGCGCCTCACCTTCACAGTGGACGTCGCGCGATAATAAAGCCTCTTGATCTGCCGCAGGAATCCGTTCCCTCCCAATATCTGAAAGCGACACACTTTGCGTTAAATGCGAAACGCTTGAGAAAAGGTTGGACTGTAGAGAGGAAATGACCAAACCTCGGATCTTCCCGTCAGGATGCTATTGAGGAACTCGAGAAGATCTTCACTGGTCTTAAGTGTGGATCCGGGGAGATAATACCCGTCAATGGACATGTTCATGACAATGATTGAAGGCACTGGCAACTCGCTGAGGAACGGAAAACAATCAACAAACCATGACGAGAAGGTCTTGACCAGGACCACCATGACGTTCATGAGCGCTATTAAAGAACGCCACCAACGTCCTAAGAAGTGGTAGCCTGAGATCTACCACCACGAGACCACACATTGTTCTCCACACAAGCTGTCCTGCTGAAGCTCACGGCTCTTTCCTAAGAGGAGATCTCTATAAATCTTGCCAAGGCAGAAGCTCTGCTCTGAGGATGCCAGCGGGGCGGCTTGTGGGTGAGATGTTCGGTTTAATGCCAGGGCTTTCCAGAGCAACGTGTCCCGCATTGCAGAGACTAAGAACGTCTGTCTACTGGGACACTATCTAGCTAAACATCTGGATACAAGCTGGGGTCTGTGAAGCCTGGAGAGGGAGGAGGGGGGGGAGTCGGGAGGGGGGAGTCGGAGAGGAGGGGGTCGGAGAGGGAGGGAGGGGTGGGCAGTAGGAGGGGGAGGGGGAGTCGGGAGTCGGAGGGGAGGGGGGAAGGCGGAGGAGGCGGAAGGGAGTGGGAGGAGGAGGATGGTCGAGGAGGAGGAGAGCGAGGGGGAATTGGAGGGGGATGGTAAGTAGGAGGGTGGGAGGGGGATTCGGGGAGGGGGAAGGGTACGGAGTGGAGGAGTGCCGAGGGGGAGTGGGAGGGGGGGGAAGTGGACTGGAGGAGGCCGTGGGGGAGGGGGGGGGGGGGAAGGGGGAAGTGGAGGGGAAGGAGGAGGGGGAGGAAGAGGGCGAGGAGGAGGAGGGGGACGTGGAGAGGGAGGAGGAGTGGTTTTTTTAAGGAGGAAGGCGGGGGGGGGAGGGGAGAGAGGGGGAAGGAGGGCTGGAGGGAGGGTCGGTAGAGGGGGAGTTCGGGGAGGGGGAGGAGGAGTCGTGGGGGAGGGGGGAGTCGAGGGGGAGTCGGAGGGGGAGGGGCGAGTGGACTGGAGGCCGGGGGGTCCTTTGGAGGAACTTTGGAAGGGCCGTGGAGGGGAGTGGGAGGTGGGAGGGGGAGGGGTGGAAGTGGGAGGGGAAGGTGGAGGAGGAGGGGGGAAGAGGGCGAGGAGGAGGGGGAGTGGAGGGGGAGTGGGTTTGAGGAGGAAGGCGGGGAGTGGGAGGAGTGAGGAGGAAGGCGGTGGGAGGAGGATTGGGGGGAGTGGGGAGGAGGAGTGGCGAAGGCGGAGGGGAGCGAGGAGGTTTGGGAGGGGGAAGGAGGAGGAAGGTGGGAGGAGGAGGTGGCGGGGAAGGAGGAGGGGGAGGAGGAGGAGGAGGCGGGGGAGGAGAGTGGATGAGGTGGAGGAGGTGAGGAGGAGGAGGGGAGGAGGTGGAGGAGGAGTGGAGGAGTGGAGGAGGGGAGGAGGGGAGGAGGTGGAGGAGGAAGGCGTGGAGGAGGAGGAGGAGGGGAGGATGTTTGAGTGAGAGGGGGAGGCGTGTCGATTTGGGGAGTGAGGTGCTGGAGGAGGAGGAGGGTGGGAGGAGGAGGTACTGTCTTTAAGCATTCCAGGAACGTCACGGATGGTGTGTTTTGTAGCGTCAGCAGATGGTTTTACTGAGATGTGTTCATTCCAGAAAGAACCATCAGAACTACAAACCAGGATCCAGCTCACCCCATCATGACGCCATTGATGTACTCGTTTCCATCCACGTAGCCAAACTGAAACTTCCTGTAACGCACAAAATCCTTTTTTTTAAAAAAAAATTAAAAACAACATTTTACACCCAAATCCTCCATCGTTTCTTCGCCTACTCACGTGCCGTATCGCTCGCCATGCTCCGCCGCCACCGTTTCCACAAGACCCTTATAACTGCGGACGAAACGTCACAAACGTTACACGCATGCGATTTTCAACACGCGGCATGTTTTTACTGTGGCTTTTTTACCCGAGACTTTGTGCAGACGGCGTTTTCTCATCCACAACCGCTACGGCTACAAGTTTATCTGTAAATAATCAATAAATAATTAATACATATTTTATCCAGACGTTTTTTGTTTGTTTTTTTTCTCGCGACTGTTCGAACAAAACGTGTTCGGCTGGTTTTTGGGTATACGCACATGAGCGTGTGTTTGCATCTGTATGCTAATTAGCTGTTGGTGTCGTTTGCATAATTCCATAAAAAGGGCAAAGAGTTGAAAATCTTAAAACCGTAAACTTGGTTTAGTGTGCCATTATATTTGCCCTGGCTGTTTAATCCAATATGATCAAAAGGCCATAAACTCTAATCTGGACACTGCTACTGCTGGGCCCTTAAGGGAGGCCCCTAAGCAAGTTTAAAAGTAAAAATAGGAAATGTAGGGGCACGGTGGTTTAGTGGTTAGCACGTTCGCCTCACACCTCCAGGGTCCGGGTTCGATTCCCGTCTCGGCCATGTGTGTGTGGAGTTTGTGCATGTTATCCCTGTGCCTCAGGGGGGTTTTTCTCCGGGTTCTCCGGTTTCCTCCCCCGGTCCAAAAACATGCACGGTAGGTTGATTGGCACCTTCGAAAATTGTCCCTAGTGTATGAATGTGTGTGTGTGTGTGTGTGTGTGTGATGGGTTGGCATTCCATTCAGGGTGTATCCTGTCTTAATGCCCATAGACGCCTGAGATAGACACAGACTCCCCGTGACCCGAGGGAAGATCGGATAAAGCGGTAGAAGACGAATGAATGAATGAATGAATGAATAGGAAATGTTTCAAAGATGTTACACGAGTGAAACGCCGCCGCGTCAGCATGAAACCGTACCTCGTTCGCCCATCTGGTACAACGTGAAACTGTCCATCAGGAAATAACGAGGGAAGCGTTCTCGGTCCACCCAGGAGGACAGATTGCCGTCGCGAAACTCTGGATGGAACCAAACAGCAAAGGAGAACAAGATTTGTAATGTAATATGAAATGAGTTCATTGCACTCTAATTGAAAGTTCAACAAATCACAGTTGAATAAATATACGTATAATTAATATTAAACGTATGAGGGCACGGGGGTTTAGCGGTTAGCACATTCGCCTCACACCGCCAGGGTCCGGGTTCGATTCCCGTCTCGGCCATGTGTGTGTGTGTGGAGTTTGTGCATGTTCTCCCCGTGCCTCAGGGGGTTTTTCTCCGGGTTCTCCGGTTTCCTCCCCCTGGTCCAAAAAAAAACATGCACGGTAGGTTGATTGGCACCTTGGATAATTGTCCCTAGTGTATGAATGTGTGTGTGAAGTGTTTGTGTGTGTGTGTGTGTGTGTGTGATGGGTTGGCATTCCATCCAGGGTGTATCCTGCCTTAATGCCCATAGACGCCTGAGATAGACACAGACTCCCCGTGACCCGAGGGAAGATCGGATAAAGCGCTAGAAGATGAATGAATGAATGAATAATATTAAATATATAATATAAGACATTAAGGTTTGGGGTTTTCAGACAATGACAAGGTCTTTAAGTCTCAATCCTGTCTTTCTTAGAATTTCACGCTTTCTTTCGGAGACAACAAAAATAGCACATTTTTACATTTTATGATCTATTATTTCATGCAAAAAAAATGCATGTATATATATATATATATATATATATATATATATATGTATATAAAATTATTTTATATACAAAACGTTTAGAGGAATTGAAATTGTTATATAATAATAATAATAATAATAATAATTTTAGTCCTATTTTTAGTCTCCTTTCGTTTGTTCTTTACCAAACAAAACATTTAATTGACTGAACAAATCAAGGTTTTTTTTTTTTTTCTTCCACTAAGTAAATAATTAATCCTTTATTACACGGTTATCCTTCAATTCGCTGCTGTTATTATTTGATGAATTATTATTTAAAGTTGACATAATGGCTGTAAATTCGTGTTGCGCGATCGGCATCTTATCGAGTCAACATTTTATTGCCAGCAGCGCCGCAGCTGGCAGCGATTAAAGCGGCGCGTCGAGCAAACAATCGCCCGATGACTTGAAACCACACAAGGAAACAGTTTCTTTAGGAGCAGGATACTTTGCTTAAGTCAGTTGACTCAGAGGGCGGATGAGGGATGAAGCCAGACGCCAAACTTTTCCGTACGGTTCAGGTGACAATCATATAGTGTTTTCTATTTATTTATTTATTTATTTATTTTTTGCTGACGAGGCTCCGATCTCCGTGAGAAAATAAACACAGATGATTTTAAATGACCCATTTCCTGGACGGAGGAACATTTTTTGGACGTTTTTTTTTTTTTTTTTTTTTTTTTACGGTATGTAAATAAAAGTGTAATAAAAATGTGGCTTTCACTGTAGATGCCTTTTACATGCATTATATTTATTCATCAAAACGTGTTTATTTTCCTGTATTCGTTTAGTGTTCTTTAAGAATATTTGCATGCACCTTACAAATATTTGACGGTCATTACTTTTGAATTATTGTTTAGGTTTTTTTTTTTTCCATGTACCGCAAGTCGTTTTTCCACCGTTATCCTTATTTATTTTAGATCGTAGGATTTCTCCGCGAATTTCCCGCATATGAAGTGTTTATGTGGCGTTATAACGTTGCATGTTAACGCTATGAGCTGTACTGAACTGAAGGCGAACCTCGGTCTATTGGTTTAATATTAAAGCATCAAAAAACAGCCAAACTGGTTCTTCAGGACTGGTGAAATATCGCTCTGGGATGTTGGTCTCCTTCCTAACCGGCTTATTTGCTTTGTTAATATTCCTAAGACTCGGCAAACGCGATGCAGCTGACGATGTCCTTCTTCGCAGGAATGTGCGCCAGCGAACGGGATGACGCCGCGCTCTGACTCGCCGCTCCGGCGCCGATGATGGACGTCTTGACCATTCACGTGGTAGCCAACTCCTCCGACACGGCCGTATTCCGCATCCGGGCGCAGTGCTCCGATCCCTTTCTGCTCAACTTCTGGCTCCGGAAGGCGTTCTACGATAACGGCGAGGTTCAGCAGACCAGCGTGGTGATGCAGGAGGACGGTCGCGGCGTCGACTTCGTTCTCCGGGTCCTCCATCGCTGCTCGAGGCTCCCTAACGACTACTACCTGAGTCCCTTCCTCGTGACCCTCTGTCTGGACGCCCTGGTTTTTCACTACCAGCTTCCTCCGCAGCCCGACTGGGACGGCACCATCCGAGAGGCGATGAGGGAAAACCGCTTACAGCTGACACGCCACCGGGCGCTGAACTAAAAACCCACCCATGCAGGAATTCTCACCGTCATACACGTCGTACGATCCGTCTTTGAACACCGCCACCGACGGGGCGTCCGGCAACGTCACTGCCTGAAATTTAACATATTTTTATTAGCCCAAAAAAACGGACACACGGCGGAAACGCAGCAATAAAAAGGAAGGTTTTTTGGGGGGAGGAAGGGGGGGGGGTTCACCTGGGGGACGATGTCCGTGGTGGCCGAGAAAAAATAGTTGTAGATGACAAATTCGGACGCCACTTTATAAAACTGACCCTGAAAAAAAAAAGAAAAACAGACATAAACGAAGAAATCTTCATGTTCTTTTTATATGGGATTCCCAAAACAAGCCTGCTTATTCCCTGTACACTGATTCTTAATAAAAAACAAAACAAAACAAACAAACAACAACAAACAAACGTCTCGTGTGTGTGTGTGTGTGTGAGCGTCTTCTGGAAATAATAATAATTATACACTCACTGAATTCGAATGTACTGTATTCGCTAAATACACATAATATCCCACATTATAAACACTCTAAGCATACGATTGGTATGTGCTCCTTATTCCGCGCTATAACAAGCTCCATTCTTCTGGAAGCTGCGTTCATGTTAATGGGGTTGAGGTCAGAGCCCTCCAGCAGAACTTCCACTCCAGCCCATGGAAAGCAGGTGTTCATGGAGCCGGCGGTCATGCTGGAACAGGTCTCCTGGTTTAAGTGAAGGGAAAATGTCCCTCCTGTATCATTGTGCCGTAACAACCACAAAGGGTTGGAAAGCGTGTTACAGCTGGTTTTAAGGGGGAAAACGTGCTCGTGTGATGCTCTCGTTAAAAGTCTTGCAGTGGTTTTACCTTGAGCGGTGACCTCCCGCCGACATAAAGGAAGAACAGCTGATGGTGGCTCAGGGCGTGCTGGAAGACCTGGGTGCTGCTCAGAACCCGCACGAAGGGACTGAAGCGACGGAGAAACGATTACACAAATGTGTCACACAAAGCAGAGTTACACAAAGATCCTCTTACGTATAGCATGTCGTGCACGGTTTAAAGACGCTTACATTAGAAATAGTATAGAATTAACCGTCTTGTTTATCCATAACGCCATGTTATACTGCAAGCATTAGTCAGGAATGATGCTTTTCATTTCGGCCATATTTGAGAAATAAAAGCTATAAACCGCTCTTCTTCTTTCATTAGCGTCGCTCTTTTCACTCTCTTGAAGTTAATAATACGAAAAGACTTCAAACATCAAATGTCAAATATTGACAGTTCTATCCGAGACACAATATTAAATGTAAATGCACTATTGAAGCGCGAGAGTGGATCCAGATAATGATTGGCATGTGTTTAATTGCTTTAGCAGCCATAAAATACAATATATTTTATATATATATATATATATATATATATATATATATATATATAATATAAATAAAAAATATAATATAAGATATTATATATATCTATATATATATATATATATATATATATATATAGATATACCATATATATATATATATATATATATGAGAGAGAGAGAGAGAGAGAGAGAGAGAGAGAGAGAGAGAGAGAGAGAGAGAGATGAGAGAGAGATGCCATAAAATACCACAATGTTTAATATAAATATATATATATATATATATATATATATATATATATATCCTTCATTCATTCATTCATTCATTCATCTTCTACTGCTTTATCCGATCTTCCCTCGGGTCACAGGGAGCCTGTGCCTATCTCAGGCGTCTATGGGCATTAAGGCAGGATACACCCTGGATGGAATACCAACTCATCGCAGGGCATTATATATATAAATGTTATATATATATATATATATAAAATGTTTTTTTTATTAAATGTTCATATATTTACCCAGACACTCTGTTGGTGAATTCAAGGATTGCATCTTTTGTCCTCTGGCCGTGGTAGTGAAAGTGCTTCTCTCCTTTCATGCTTGTAGAGAGATTATAAAGCATAGAAATACACTTATGGAGCGATTACACCATGCAGTATTATCCTCGTAACCTGAAATAGCTCGCACCGCTGCTGCTCGAGATCCAATCGCTTGTAAATAATTTCAAGCAGGAAAGTAGTGAGATTGCAGAAGTATACACATGAGCCACATGTTTGTGAGAAGTAGATTTTTTTATTTATAAATTTGTTTTGTCTATATCTCAGTCCTGTCTGTAGAGTGGATTTGTATTTCTATTTCTATTTTAGTGCTTTAGATGCAATTTAGAGCAATAATATGCCATGCAAATGTACCGGACTATACCGTAAATTCCGGACTATAAAGCGCACCTGCATATAAGCCGCATCTGCTCTATTTAAAAAAAAAACAACAAAAAATTCCTGAAAAAAGCCGCAAAACATACAAGCTTTTGCATGCTTTTAAATGTACAACGCAGGTATGTATCCGCTTTTGCACATGTATGTACCGGTGTAACTAACTGTATTTTCGGAACACGCTGCGGTGTAACAGAGACGCTGCTTTGAATTGTAAATGTACATGTACTAAATAGATCCTTTCCGGAATTAGGATTTATTAGAATAAAGAACGGTGGACTCAGGTAGACGCCGCTACAAAACATACGGAATAAAGAACTCGGACGCCGCTCATGACAGGCTAGGGAGCCTTGCGCTGCGACGTCCGTGTGCCGTGGTACCGGGAGTACCGGAGAGCAGGAGTCCGGGAATCGGGAAAAGACAAGGCATAGGCATAAACATCGAGCGTTCCGTGTGTCCGCGACATCGAGCGTCCGTGTCCACGAGCCCGGACGGGGAGGTACGAGCCCGGACGGGGATGTGTACGAGCCCGGACGGGGATTGTAGAGTGAACCGGGCTTATATCGGGAGAGGGAAAATCAAAAACTTTGGCTGACCTGTCTGTGTGTGTGTGTGTGTGTGTGTGTGTGTGTGTGTGTGTGTCGTTGTGTGGGGTGGGGGGGGGGGGGGGGGGGGGGGGGTGTGTGTGGTGTGGTGGGGGGGGGGAAAGAAAGGGGGTGGGGGACGGGGGGGGGGGGGGGGGGGGGGGGGGGGGGGGGGGGGGGGGGGGGGGGGGGGGGGGGGGGGTGGGGGGGGGGGGGGGGGGGAGCGGGGGGGGGGGGATGGGGGGGGGGGGGGTGGGGGGGGGGGGGGGGGGCGGGGGGGGGGGGGGGGGGGGTATCTTGGGGGGGGGGGGGGGGGGGGAGGGGGGGGTGGGCACCGGGGGGGGGGGGGGTGGGGGGGGGGGGGGGGGAGGGGGGGGGGAGGAGGGGGGGGGAAAGGACAGCGGAGAGAGAAACTTTACTGAGATTAAACTTTACGGGACAGAACGAAGAGAAAATAAGCGCTATTTACAGTATTTATCTTCATTTCTCTTCATTTGAATCTTCCTGTGTGTGAAACGTCACGTCTTACCTTAACCTTGTAAAGATAGAGTTTGTCCTCCTTCTATCCGCTTTTACCCACTTCTACACACTTATATATCTGCTAAAGAGGAACTAGCGCATTCTTCTTTGCATTCTTCTTCTTTGCATTTTTGTGTTAGTTTTCTTAATTTTGATTCTAATTCCGGTTAGAGCCCCTAGCGGTCGGGAAAAAATCTGCAGAATAGCCGCACCTTATTATTAGCCGCATGGTTCAAAACCTAGGAAAAAAGTAGCGGCTTATAGTCCGAAATTTACGGTAATTTTCTGAAATAAAACACCAGATGTACTCTTAACCACCACACACACACACACACACACACTATTTTTTAGTGAAATAAAGAGATTATGCAGCAATCTTTACCGGGGCCTAATTAAATACATTTTGTACGTGTATATAAAGGTGTATAATTGTGTGCCTTGTGTGTGATGTTGTGTGTGTGTGTGTGTGTGTGTGTGTGTGTGTGTGTGTGTGTGTGTGGGTGTGTGTGTGTGTGTGTGTGCTGTGAGCCCTGAAAAGATGATGAATGACGATGTGGCGATCACACCATCGACGGTTTCAGGGCATGTGTCAGAAATAGATTTCCAAAAACTGATGCAATCTCGGCCAAGTCCAGAACGTCTGCACGTCTGCACGTCTGCACGTCTGCTGCAGGTCGAGTCTAACTCTGGTCTAATTTGAGAAAGTCTAACTTTCGACCAACGAAGGCGATGTTCGATATAGAACATCGGATGATATAGATATAGAATGATATAGAATATTATCCTGATATTATTCGGAAATGATTTCAGATACTTACAAGATTATAGATGGATAGCCACGGATTTTATATTCCGTCACAGCGTCTGAAGAAAGACAGGAAAAATGAATCAAAGCCACTCTGATACCTGAGTTATAGCATTAAAGAACAACTCCGAACATTATATTGCGTAATGCAAATGTATTTTTATAACCGTATAGTGTTACAACAACGTAAAGTTTCTCCATATATTTCATTACTGCATGTAAATATTATTATAATTTAATGGCCAGAAAAAAAAGAGAAATCTTAGAAATGTTACAGATTATTTTGTTTTATTATATTATTTTACGTTATCTTATATATTGTATAATTTTATATTATATATTATATTATATTATATTTTTTACAAATTAATATTATTAATTTATATATTTCATATTATATTATATATATTATATTTTACATTGTATTGTATATTTTATATTATATTATATTATATTATTTTACATTATATTTAATAATTTCATATTATATCATATTATATTAATTTACATTGTATTTTATAATTTTATATTATATTATTTTACATTATATTTTATAATTTTATATTATATCGTATTATATTATTCATTCATTCATCTTCTACCGCTTTCACGCTTCTATCGTATTTATCTTCTATCTTCTAAGCCTACCGCTTTATCCGATCTTCCCTCGGGTCACGGGGAGAACATGCAAACTCCACACACACATGGCCGAGATGGGAATCGAACCCAGACCCTGGCGGTGTGAGGCGAACGTGCTAACCACTAAGCCACCGTGCCCCCTTATATTATATTATATTATATTATATTATATTATTATTATATTATATTATATATTATATTATATATTATATTATATTATATTATATTATATTATGGATCATTTTGTCTTATATTTATATTATTTTATATTTATTTTATTTGACATTATATTTATATTTATCATTTATATTTATTATATTATTTTATTATTATATCGATTATATACTGTATCATTTTATATTATATTATATTATATATTGTATCATTTTATTTTATATTTATATTTATTTTATGTATTATTTATTTATTTTAAGAAGATGCTGAATGTCCATCTGGTGCTTAATGAGAAGAAGCTTAGTGAGGAGCAGCAGCTTCACTGCTAAACCCTGTAGACGCTCGTAATCTTATTATACAGCACAATGTCGACCCTTTAGGCTGATGTGGGACGATGTGATTGGCTTTCGGGATTTATTCGTCTTCTGATTAGTTCCATGCATTTTCACAAAACGTACATTTTATTCCTACACATAAACGCACTATTACAGATATTAAATGTTTTGGTGTTGTGTTGTTGTTATTAGTATTGTGTTTATTGTGACTCACTGGCGTAAACAGTGGTGTCCATTTTGCCCACGTTAACATGAGAGCCTTGACTCTTCAGCTCGGACGCGACGTCGTGCCACATCAACTCCAGCGTTTTACAATATTCACACCACGGAGCGTAAAACTGTAACACAACACACAATCACATCACATCAGTACAAAGACAAGCTGCATGTGTTACAGCCAAAAAATACTGAAATGAATAATGCACTCACTTCCACCAACCAGGGCTCGCTCTTACGCATCTCATTAAATCTATATATTTAAAGAGAGAAGTGTATATGAAGCGTATTATTACTAATGATAAATAATTATAAATAACACTCATAAACATTTCAAGAAGAAAAAAAACATGTTCAGCCCAATGACAAATAAACAAAAAAACAGCTTTTTATTTGTTTGTTAAATATCCTACTAATAATAATAATATTAATAATATTAATACTTTTTGTGCATTTATATACATATATTAATAGTAGATGCATAATGACTTGTTAAATCTGTTATTTCATCGTTATATTTTGCACAGCCATTGTATGAATTTGCAACAACAACTTATAATATGAATAATAAGAATCAGAAGAATAAGAATAATGCAATATTTAATTAAGAGTTATTATTTTTAAATGTACTAATTGTACATTTATTATTTGTACATATTTGTACATATATTATATAATGTAATATACAATGTATTAGAGTAATATCAGAGTTATATTAGGGTTGTATTAGAGTTATATTAGAGCTGTATTAGAGCTGTATTAGAGTTATATTAGAGTTGTATTAGAGAGTATTATTATATTAGAGTTGTATTAGAGCTGTATTTAGAGTTGTATATAGAGCTAGAGTATTAAGAGTTATATTAGAGCTGCAGAGTTGTATTAGACGTATATTAGAGTCGTATTAGAGTAATATTAGAGTTGTATTAAAGTAATATTAGAGTTGTATTAGAGATGTATTAGAGTTATATTCTAATTGTATTAGAGATGTATTAGAGCTGTATTAGAGATGTATTAGAGCTGTATTTAGCTTGTACTAGAGTTGTATTAGAGCTGTTAGATTGTATTAGAGCTGTATTAGAGTTGTATTAGAGTTGTATTAGAGTTGTATTAGAGTTGTATTAGAGTTGTATTAGAGCTGTATTAGAGTTGTATTAGAGGAGTTGTATTAGAGTTGTATTAGAGTATTAGAGGTGTATTAGAGTTGTATTAGAGCTGTATTAGAGTTGTATTAGAGTTATATTAGAGTTGTATTAGAGTTGTATTAGAGCTGTATTAGAGTTGTATTAGAGGAGTATTAGAGTTGTATTAGAGTAATATTAGAGTTGTATTAAAGCTGTATTAGAGTAATATTAGAGTTGTATTAGAGTTGTATTAGAGTTGTATTAGAGCTGTATTAGAGTTGTATTAGAGGAGTATTAGAGTTGTATTAGAGTAATATTAGAGTTGTATTAAAGCTGTATTAGAGTAATATTAGAGTTGTATTAGAGCTGTATTAGAGTTGTATTAGAGCTGTATTAGAGTTGTATTAGAGGTGTATTAGAGTTATATTAGAGCTGTATTAGAGTTGTATTAGAGCTGTATTAGAGTAATATTAGAGTTGTATTAGAGCTGTATTTGAGTTGTATTTGAGCTGTATTAGAGTTGTATTAGAGGAGTATTAGAGTTGTATTAGAGTAATATTAGAGTTGTATTAGAGTTGTATTAGAGTATTAGAGTAATATTAGAGTTGTATTAAAGCTGTATTAGAGTAATATTAGAGTTGTATTAGAGCTTTATTAGAGTGGTATTAGAGTTATATTATAATTGTTTAGAGCTGTATTAGAGTGGTATTAGAGCTGTATTAACAGCGACTCGGTTGTCAGATTCTGATGTACCTTTCATCGAGTTCTTCGACGTATGCAGCTGCGAGAGTTATACTCACTACAAACCCTGCGAGAGCAAAACAAATCAAATCTATAACAAATATCACAGTGGATGTAAAAACGGTGATGAATTGTGTCGAGGGTTCATAAATGTCACTCTGTGTTCACTCTGCTGTCTAGAAGAGAGGATTTCTGCTTAGCTTACCTGAAAAGATGAAGCGTCTGACGGGTGTCATGACGGCGTGTGATGATGAAACCGAGAGCGAGAGCGTGTTGGAGAAGGATGAGGAGTTTCAGCACACAGTTACTGACCCACTGACCAGATTACACCAGGGATTAGTGACGGATCAGGGTCCTGTGTGTGTGTGTGTGTGTGTGTGTGTGTGTGTGTGTGTGTGTGTGTGTGTGTGTGTGTGTGTGTGTGTGTGTTTGTGTGATTCATCCTTTAATCTATCTGTCTATCTATCTATCTATCTATCTATCTATCTATCTATCTATCTATCTATCTATCTATGTGTCTTGTGATTGTTTCTCCATTATTTTCTCTATAAATAATTTTTATATGTATTTATTATCATAATAATGTATAATTTATGAATGTATTGTTTTTTTCTGTGACTATTATATTCATAGGCCATGAAAAGTGTGTTCTCGAGAATACGTGTACATTTATTCATCATTTTATTTGTTGACTTATTTCCGGGTTTCAACTATTTATTTATGTATTTATGTATTTATTTATTTATTACACAACTATTATATGCGGTAGTGACCGTGCTTTAGTTGCTTTTCATGTTCGTTACGTAAACGAATAAAGGGGGTGGGGCTGGTTATTATTCCGGCCAGCAGTGCAATTCTGTTTTTGACCAATAGATGGCGCAAACAATACACAGTTTGTTTCACTGCCATGAGAATCACGTAAGATGCATCATATTTTGCGTTTTACAGCTATATAATGTCTAAATATCTTTTGTTTAAATCCGCACACTGTCTGAGAAACTCTCTGACTTGTAAACAAATATTTATCCATCTTTACGGTCTTCAGTTTAATATTTGCACCTGGAGCAATCCAAAATAGCTACTTAGTGCACTACGTAGGGCGTATTGTACAGCCCAAACAGGTAAGGGCAGTAGTGCCGTTGTATAGGGAGCAGGGAGTCATTTGAGATGTAGCCTTGTAGTGTACGCTTACATGGGGTAAACAATACATGTATTTATTATTCGTTTAGCATTCGTTGTTACTTATAAATAAGATTCATTGTTTGAAAATAAAAAAAAATAGTGTAATTTCGAATTTTAAAAAAATGAATATCAAGTTAAATATGACGTTTATTTCCACTAGCTGGTCTTATTTATAAACATATAAGAAATATATATGTAGAAAAAAATGTTTTCCTAAATAACTTTTGGAACGGAAAGTAATTTCTAACACAATTAAAAAAAAAAAACTTTTAATCATATTTAATGTGCTAGTTTATTCGATTTGTTTGCTAACGTTCAGGCAACAAAAAGTTTTTATTGGTCGGCCCTTAATGCAATGAAGGGTTTGATTGGTACAAAATGTCGACCGTCTCTTTGCGGATTGGATATAGCACACGTCAATCAAACATGTTTCTCAACGCTGAGTGGCTGCCTTAACTGTCAATCTCCATTGCTCCGAAAAGGCGTCTCGGTGTTAAAGGGGGAGCGGCCGGCTGAAGATCAAATGCAAGTTCACTTACTGGATTCATGCACTAGTTAGGGTGTGAAATAAAGGGCGCGTCAATGCGAACGTAAGTGCGCCTGTTTAGGGAAGTTGGTGGTATTTGGGACATGGCTCCGGGAGTTGCAAAAAGCGCTTGAAGTCGGGGGATATACTTCGGCTGTGTTTTGACGCAGATCGAACTCGAGAGAACCGCTTTAAGGGTGGAGGATTTTCTCATCCAAATATATCTATTTAGACAGAAAGAGATATTTAGGGAAATTATATTTAAATAAAAGAGGATGTGATTAGAAACGACAGGGGTTAAAAAAAAGAAGAAGAGGCGTCGCGTGTTGTTTACTTTTCTTGTTTATTTGGACGCGGTTGAAATTCCCTGTTTATGGATCCATGTGGAGGAGAAAATGCGTGTTTCATGTCGCCCCCCTGAAGTGCAATGGGATTAAATAAGAAACAACTTCAGGACAACACGGACAAGCAAGGTAAGACACATCCAGGTGTCTGGACCGCCATGCATGAGGGATGCAAGAATCGCTCACGTTTGCATGAGATATGAAGCCACATATGACCCCCCCAGTCACGTGCAAAGATAGTATTTGTGTATGATGTGCTTCACTTGTTGCAGATGTCTGCTTCTCCAGGACCATTACCGTGCAGCATTGTTAATTCCCTCGACATGAAGATTAATGTGCTGCGTTATAACTGGGGATCAGCACATGCACATGTGAACGGTGGGAGATCATCAGAGTTGCTCTTTCACCTCCAAAACACCAGATCGGCCATTTGTTGCTTCTGGATGGAGTGTTTATGTGGTGAAGTGTTGTCGTGTGTGTGGGGGGGGGGGGGGGGTGGTGGGTGGTGTTTAGAGGAGGTGTTTACAGGAGGCATGTAGTGTTTAGGGGAGGTGTTTACAGGAGGTGTGTGGTGTTTAGAGGAGTTGTTTACAGGAGGTGTGTGGTGTTTAGAGGAGGTGTGTGGTGTTTAGAGGAGGTGTTTACTGGAGGTGTGTGGTGTTTAGAGGAGGTGTTTACAGGCAGTGTGTAGTGTTTAAAGGAGGTGTGTAGTGTTTAGAGGAGGTGTTTACTGGAGGTGTGTGGTGTTTAGAGGAGGTGTTTACTGGAGGTGTGTGGTGTTTAGAGGAGGTGTTTACTGGAGGTGTGTGGTGTTTAGAGGAGGTGTATACAGGCGGTGTGTAGTGTTTAGAGGAGGTGTTTACAGGCGGTGTGTGGTGTTTAGAGGAGGTGTTTACAGGCGGTGTGTAGTGTTTAGAGGAGGTGTGTAGTGTTTAGAGGAGGTGTTTACAGGAGTTGTGTGGTGTTTAGAGGAGGTGTTTACAGGAGTTGTGTGGTGTTTAGAGGAGGTGGTGTGGTGTTTACAGGAGTTGTGTGGTGTTTAGAGGAGGTGTTTACAGGAGGTGTGTGGTGTTTAGAGGAGGTGTTTACAGGCGGTGTGTGGTGTTTAGAGGAGGTGTTTACGGTGTGTAGTGTTTAGGAGTTGTGTGGTGTTTAGAGGAGGTGTTTACAGGAGTTGTGTGGTGTTTAGAGGAGGTGTTTACAGGCGGTGTGTGGTGTTTAGAGGAGGTGTTTACAGGCGGTGTGTGGTGTTTAGAGGAGGTGTTTACAGGCGGTGTGTAGTGTTTAGAGGAGGTGTGTAGTGTTTAGAGGAGGTGTGTAGTGTTTAGAGGAGGTGTTTACAGGCGGTGTGTGGTGTTTAGAGGTGTTTACAGGCGGTGTGTAGTGTTTAGAGGAGGTGTGTAGTGTTTTGAGTAGTTAAAAGTTGCTGGTGCTTTTTGGATGTTGGTGTGTTAATGTGGTATTTTGAGCTTTGATTTGTCTCTGAGGGGTTGATTTAGCTTTTTGCAGCGTAATAGGATGGAGTTGGCGATACGAGGACACGAGTTTACCCTTCCGAAGGTCGAGTTGGTCCTGCGAGGAGCAATTTTAAACTTGAGGGTGGAGTTGGCATTAAAGGTGTTTTGTGAGGATTGAGTTGACACCGAGAGGAGATTTCCACATACTTTTAACATTCTTCGTGTTCGGTTGGTGCTGAGAGGATTGAGGTAACCTTTTAAGGGTGTATTTAGACTTCTTGGAGGGATTTATTAAAGGGCGAGTTGGCGGTATTGCGTTTAAACGTGTTGAAATATCCCTTTACAGCGGTCGAGTCTTTATCAGCTGTTTTAGTGTCGGTCCCCGAGGAGGTTCGAGTCTTGACTCGCAGTGTGCCCTTTAGAATGTCGATAAGGCCTGCGTTGGTGTTGAGTCAGTCCTGATGGTGTTAAGTGGCACATCACAGGTTAAGCCAGGCGTTTAGAGCGTTGGGAAGGTTTTTACTTGGCCCTTGATGCGTCGCTTTTCTCATTACCGCGTTAAATTTAGCTTTTATATATTTGGAGGAGCGTGCGGGCGCGCGGTGGCCCTCCGAGGCGTTGCGTCGGTTCACTGCGGAACCGAGCTGGGTTATATAAGTCCAAACGGGCACAATGAGTTAATCCGTTGCCGAAGGTGGCGACGCAACACCTCGAGTGATAATCCAGCCGGGATCATTTTCACTTCTCACAAAATGTGCGAACCCGTTCCGTTTCTCGCGCCGGGCGTCGTTCTCCCCGAACGTTAACCTGCAGTGGGAGCTTCATCACGCGGGCCTGCAAAACACTCCTTTATCTGATAAAAAGCTGCTTGTTTGACATTTTTCGGGAAAGGAAATATCCGACGCGTTTCGCAACGCGTTTCGCACGAGCAGATGATTGCGTTTCCAAAGCTGGTCTCCGCGGAATGTCGGGTATTTTATTGTTCGTGAAAACACCTGCCACTTTCAGGTCTGAGAAACACCACAGACGGGGCCACAAAAATAACAATAACACCACAGAACCTTGCCTCGTGTTGACATTAACAAAGCATCTTTTGATCGGCAGCCAGTTTCTGAAACCTGGATTTGGAGAAGTGGACGAGCAAACAAGTTACGTTTGTATTATATTAGTATTCTATTTATACTAATAAGCACTGGCACTAATGAAATTATATAAATAAATAAATAAATAAATAAATAAACAAAGCATTGATTTGAACCATTCCGTGTCTTACAGAAAGTTTCGTGGCTCGATATGGGGGGGGGGTGGCTAAGCGATAGGCTGCAGATACGGTAGGTCGGGGGTTCGAACCCCGGTATCGCCAAGCTTGCCCCACCCTTGAGCAAGACCCATAACCCTCTGTGCTCCAGGAGGCGTCGTATCAGTGAGGGACCCTGTGCTTTCTTTAGATCAAATTTACAGCCGGGCTTTATTTTGTCGAACCGTTTCCATGCGACTGATGAAACCCCGCCCCCATCTTGGAAGCGAGCTCTTCGGCCCAGTTCTTAAAAAGTCCTAACCCGGAGAACCGAACACTCGGGCAGTAAAGTTGGTGAAAAATAGGAGTGAGATTCCAGATTAAATATAGACTTCAGAGCGTTGCTCCAGCTGCACCATCTCCGCTCTCTGCTTCCTCACTGCCCCAAAGTACAAGAGGATCCACGTCAGATTCTCTTTTACCCGACCCGGCGGAGAGGAACAGCCGGAGGAATGTTGGCCACCTTCAAGTTTTTGACTCTAAATTGGGGTGCGGTACAAACGCTGAGAGAGACGCTAGTGTTTATCTCCTGGCAAAGCTGCACATTATATCGCTTTTTTTTTTTCCTCTTTTCTGTTTTACTAAAACGTCTCGGAGCCGCCGTTTATCCGTCTACTTTTTTATTTATTTATTTATTTATTTATTAGGTGAATGAGTGGAAAGATGGGAGGGGGGGGGTTAACAATTTCATAATAATATCAAAACATTATATTATAATAGCAAACTAACGATGAATATCGTGATGATAATATTGTTATGATTTTTGAGATATTGTTATTTATTAATTTTTTATGATTTATTTATTATTCTAAAAACATATTGAAAATGTTTTAACACTTTTTCCGTGGTTAAAATTTGTTCAGGCAGCCGATTAAGCAATTATTGTATTTGGTTCGTTAATAGGTTGGTTAGATAATGATATACATTTTTATTTAGTGGAAGTTTGTCTTCGTTGTTACAAACAAGGAGAATTTAAGAACACCGATATAGAAACTTGGCACGGTGGTTTAGTGGTTAGCACGTTCTCCTCACACCGCCAGGGTCCGGGTTCGATTGCCGTCTCGGCCATGTGTGTGTGGAGTTTGTGCATGTTCTCCCCGTGCCTCAGGGGGTTTTTCTCCGGGTTCTCCGGTTTCCTCCCCCGGTCCAAAAAACATGCACGGTAGGTTGATTGGCACCTTGGAAAATTGTCCCTAGTGTGTGAATGTGTGTGTGTGTGTGTGTGTGTGTGTGTGTGTGTGTGCAATGTGTTGGCATTCCATCCAGGGTGTATCCTGCCTTAATGCCCATAGACGCCTGAGATAGACACAGACTCCCCGTGACCCGAGGGAAGATCGGATAAAGCCGTAGAAGATGAATGAATGAATGATATGGAAACTTGGTCTAGCTAGCAAGACTATTAATTAAGGTTCTGTCTGAATCCATTCAATGTCATTACTTGTTGACATTCATATTTCTCTTTCACTGTGCAGATAAAAAGTTGCTGCGGTTGATTTTTGTGGTGTTCCTCAGGGGTCGATTTAAGGTCCGATGCGTTTTTTTTTTTTTTTTTTTAAATCTACTATTTTTCCTACTCTGTTTTCTAAGCCTTGTACTAGCGTTAATGATGACAAATAAATTATTGCCACAACGTACACTCGAGTAAATATTTATCTCGCCGCACAAAGCAGCGTGCAGGCGATCCTGTTTAGAAACAGCAACTCACGATGGCTATAATCAATCCGTAAACACAGAGGGAGCAAAGTTTACTTTTTCAGCCCCGAACAAAAATGAGCTCTTTTGTGTGCCTCGGTTTGTTTTTGACATCAGTCCATGTTTATATAATATATTTGCATAATTCGGATTACGTTATTTTTACGAATTTATTACATTGAAAGTAGTCTTGTTTCTATATGACTACGTTTTCTGCATCTTCCTTTTTTTTCCCAAGGTCTGAAGGAGACCGTCACGCCGCAGAAAATGTGAAGGCGTGATTAAAGACTCGTCCGCCACATCAGTCGTGCAGCACTTAGCAATGGAGAGGAGCAAGCGCAACTCCATTGCTGGGTTCCCCAGGCGGCCTGATCGCCTGGAGGGCCTGGACGGAGGAGTGTTCGAGGCAGAGACGGGTCCTGCCCAAATGGACAGGGTGTGTCCTTCTTCCTACCGCGCCCTCATCAGTGCCTTCTCCTGTCTGACGCGCCTTGATGACTTCGTATGCGAACGCATCGGCTCCGGGTTCTTCTCAGAGGTCTATAAGGTAACGAGCTGCTGGGAAAGTCGATCAAACGTCACATCCTTTAAGGTTTGATGCGATAGGACTGACCGGGGACTGGTGGAGGGATGGTGTAGGACTGAGCGGGGACTGGTGGAGGGATGGTGTAGGACTGACCGGGGACTGGTGGAGGGATGGTGTAGGACTGACGGGCGACTGGTGGAGGGATGGTGTAGGACTGACGGGGGACTGGTGGAGGGATGGTGTAGGACTGACCGGGGACTGGTGGAGGGATGGTGTAGGACTGACCGGGGACTGGTGGAGGGATGGTGTAGGACTGAGCGGGGACTGGTGGAGGGATGGTGTAGAACTGACCAGGGACTGATGGAGGGTTGGTGTAGGACTGGTGGAGGGATGGTGTAGTACTGACCGGAGACTGGTGGAGGGATGGTGTAGGACTGACCGGGGACTGGTGGAGGGACTGACCGGGGACTGATGGAGGGATGGTGTCGGACTGACTGGCCACTGGTGGAGGGATGGTGTAGAACTAACCAGGGACTGATGGAGGGATGGTGTAGGACTGGTGGAGGGATGGTGTAGTACTGACCGGGGACTGGTGGAGGGATGGTGTAGGACTGACCGGGGACTGGTGGAGGGACTGACCGGGGACTGATGGAGGGATGGTGTCGGACTGACCGGCCACTGGTGGAGGGATGGTGTAGAACTGACCAGGGACTGATGGAGAGATGGTGTAGGACTAGTGGAGGGATGGTGTAGGACTGACGGGGGACTGGTGGAGGGATGGTTTAGGACTGACCGGGGACTGGAGGGATGGTGGAGGGATGGAGGGATGGTGTAGGACTGACCAGGGACTGATGGAGGGATAGTGTCGGACTGACCAAGGACTGATGGAGGGATGGTGTAGGACTGACCAGGTACTGATGGAGGGATGTGTCCGACTGACCAGGGACTGATGGAGGGATGGTGTAGGACTGACCAGGGACTGATGGAGGGATGGTGTAGGACTGACCAGGGACTGACCGGGGACTGGTGGAGGGATGGTGTCGGACTGACCGGGGATGGTGGAGGGATGGTGTCGGACTGACCGGGGATGATGGAGGGACGGTGTAAGACTGACCGGGGACTGGTGGAGGGATGGTGTAGGACGGAGATACTTGAATTTGACGTCACTTCATGCGGTTGGGGGATGGTGTAGGACTGACAGTAGGTTTTACTCCGGTTGAAGTCCATTTAACACAGTCAGAACTTATATGGGTTTGTAAGAGACACAATCCGCCCCATTGCATGTCAAGAACTGGTTTTAGTATCACTGCTCGAATGTCTGACTTCGTTAGATTTTTATCTGCCTCCCAAACAATGGCGTTTATTCTGCGCATGATTTCCCGTTGTTGACCAGGTGGCCTTTTGGTGCTTCATTGATACCCGAGTAATCACTTAGAAACAAGTGGCTTAACCTTTAAAACAAACCGAAAAACAATGGGACCCGGTTTGCATTAATTCGCATTACGGTGCAAAGCTTGAAACTTGATCAGACGGCCGTGCATGAATGGTTTCATTGTAGATCCGGACAGATGACCTCGGCGGAACCGTTTAATATGGGATGCCAAACTGATTATTCAAATACGCTATGAAACCAATACCTGTGTTTAGGTTTTGGAAGTCATTTTAATGAATGTATGTCCACGGTCGAATGTGTTTCCCAGGACAGGAAAGTGTAGTCCTAGGAAAAAAACGCATGGATGAAAGGTTTGGTATGTAGGCCTAGATGTGGAGATCGGGATTAAAAAAATCAAAGGATTGGGCAGGTGACATATGAAGCGCATAGGTTTGAAGAAAAAAAAAAAACAGAATTGGTCTTAATGGTAAGCCATACTGAGCTACACTGAGTTTTAAATCCAGTTTTCCACTTGCGTTTGCCCAATATAGGATTGTGTAGCAGGTCGTCTGGACCGGTGTATACGAGGGATTGTCTGGGAATGTTTTTTGACCACACTACTCTCTCATGTCGTCTCCAAACCAGCATCAGATCCAGACATTTTCATCACCATTCACCATTTTTTAAGACACACGTGTGGAGTTCAGTCACGTGTTCTATTCCTCTTATACTACAGAAATATATATTACATTGATCAAACAGGTGGCATATTCCCAGAAGAATGGATGTTCAAAAAAAAAAGCTACTGGCGCTCAAAATTTTGTCCATATAACGTATAATAAAATTTCATTTGTCATACTGCGACTTCATTGTTACTACATTCTATTTCTGCTGTAACCTTTAGCGGCCAATCAGATTTGAGAATTCAATAGCAATTATAAAAAAAATGTGTATCGAATACGTTCTTGATACGAAATGCATGTTGAGAGGAAATGCTAATAGAATCTAATAATAACTTAAACAATGACACTGCTATTGTGTGTGTGCCCTTTGTGGAGACAGGTTCCTCTCAGGTTCCTCCTACCCGAAGTTCCTCTCGGGCTTTGGTGGAAACAATTTAATATTTAAATGAAATACCTGCAATCCATACTCTGTGTGTGTGTGTGTGTGTGTGTGTGTGTGCATTCATTCTTGAAACCGCAACTCACTTTCTTTGAACCAGCGTCGATGTATGGTGACCTTAACCGCACTGCAGGCAGTGGTCACGTGCCACAGAGGTTTTTTTTCCGCTTTATCTGGTGCAGTTTGGCTTTAAGAAGTTCTGGCCATGACTGGAGTGTGCGCTTTTTCTTTTCACACATCAACAAAACTTCCTGTGGTTTTTATCACTCGACATATTTTGGTCCAAGAGAGAAGCTTAGCCGTGGAGAGGAAATGAAGAAATGTGTGTCTGCTATCAAGAGATCGGATTATCTGCCCGATCCGAGAGCGCTGTAACTCGCCGTGAATGATTAGCCGTTCCTCATCGAGCGTTAAAACGACGCCATGAAGGTTCTTCTCAAACCCGCATGAGCACGAGTTCTCCTGAAATCCAGATTGGTGTTGAAGAACGTCAATCTGCAGATATTATCAATCAACCGATGATATATTCATTAAGCTGTATATACATTATTTATAATTATTATATATATATATATATATATATATATATATATATATATATATATATATATATATATATGTATATGTACATATATGTGTGTGTGTGTGTATATATATATATATATATATATATATATATATATATATATATATATATATATATATATATATATATATATATATATATATATATTGTGTGTGTATGTATGTGTATATATATATATCTACACTAAATATGTGGGGCTGTGGGTGTGTGTGTGTGTGTGTGTGTGTGTGTAGGTTCGTCACAGAGCTTCAGATCAGGTGATGGCTCTGAAGATGAACAAACTGAGCAGCAACCGAGCCAACATGCTGCGAGAAGTGCAACTTATGAACCGACTCTCGCATCCCAACATTCTCAGGTCAGACACACACACACACACACACACACACACACACACACACACACACACCAATAATAGAAGCCATGGTGCATGATATTAATTTCTAGATTTTAACATAAAAAGAGTGGGAGATACTTGATGTGGTTTCGGGGGGGGCGCTTTGTGACGGCACAAAAAAAAACCCACCAGCTTTCAGCCAATCACATCCAATATGCAAATGAGATAAGTTACTATTGGACGATGCGATCCGTTCAACCCTACATGACTTTAGAGTTGATTTTAGAGCTGGTTGTTATGACCTGACATAACCGTCTCTCTGTGTCAGTATGAAGCATGCCTGGTCAGCGTTGTAATTAGCGATGAGGTCATTATTACAGAGGATTCGTGAGCTCGGAGGAGAGAAGAGGAGGAGATACAGCTGCAATCCTCGACTGTTCACTCGATTTGTAGCGTCTGGTGTTTTTTTTTTTTTTGGCCAGCTGTGGAAAACTACAGCCTCGTTAAACACAAAAAAAAGTCCGATGTGCACATATGTCTATAAATGGAACCGCAGTTCAGACGGCTCTTTTCGGGATCGCTCTATTTCCGTGCTCTGTGTTTGTACAGCAGAATGCGTGCTCCAGCCGAGAGAGAAAGAGATGAAGGGGGGGAGGAAAGAGTGAGAGATAGAAAGAGAGAGGAGGGGAGGCCTGTGTATATAACTTGTGTGTGTGTGTGTGTGTGTGTGTGTGTGTCTGCGTATGTTTTTCACAATCACGTCATTGTTGTATCCTGCCGAAACGGGGGCGGAAGGCCACGAGCGCTGACTAAGGGGGTCTTTGTTATTTGGAAACAGACCCAACGAGCAGCAGCAGTAAATGTCAGACCTGAAGTTTATTATGCAATAACTCCCCGGAGTCACTCCTAAATTGGTGTGGTGTGGAGCGGTCCTGGGGGCGGGGGGGTGTGGGGGGGGTTGTAGCCCAGGCGTATAGGAAACCCTGATGGATGGACACTAGCTTTAGCAACCTTTTTTCCTTTTAGTAAAGCAACTGTTTTTTAAGAGCCTGGTGATAAACAATTTTTTTTAATCATACCGTAAAACTTATAATACGCCAAAACTTATTCTTATTATTATTATTTCATTAAGACCTAATGCTGATCACTATTATTACCAGCAACCAATCCGTGATCACCAATGTTACCTCTAAACCAATCAGTGATCACTATTATTAAACCTACACCAATCAGTGATCACCATTATTACCTCTAAACCAATCACTGATCACCATTATTACTGCTAAACCAATCAGTGATCTCCAATGTTACCTCTAAACCAATCAGTGATCACCAATGTTACCTCTAAACCAATCACTGATCATCAATGTTACATATAAACCAATCATTGATCACTATTATTACATCTAAACCAATCACTGATCACCATTGCTACCTCTAAACCAATCACTGGTTATCAATGTTACATATAAACCAATCAATGATCACTATTATTACCTCTAAACCAATCACTGATCACCATTACTACCTCTAAACCAATCACTGATCACCAATGTTACCTACAAATCATGGAGTTAAAATGTTCACAAATTAAAAAAAACTATTAATGATTGAGCGAATCTAATTATGGCCTTTTATTATTTACACGTGTGAATTCAGGATCCATCACTGATTACTATTGATTCCTCTTGACTATTTTCTGATCACTGTTGTTTTCCAGTGACCAATCAATGATCATCATTTGTCCCTTATAAACCAATTGTTGATCATCAGTAGGGTTTTTTTTTGGCTGTAAAAGCTCAATATTCCATAACTATTGATGTCCGTTATAAGACTTAAATAATTCTTAAATAATTTTTTTTTCTACATTCACAGAATTTCTTTTTTTGAAATAAACAGACAACCAGAAAAAAAATCTCATCTTTGGCAGTTCCGAGCGATTTCTTGAGAAGGCATTATTCGCTTTCCCCCCCCGACGATTGCTGGCTTGCGTACAGCTGGAACGTGACTGCGGGATCATGTGGGAGTTTCGAGGCCACACTAAACTCGCAGCACAATAAACTCGTCTCGGACGCGTTTCATAAATAGCGTCTTCCAGCTTCCATGCGACGTGTAAGACGGAGTGAGAGAGAGCGGAGGAAGAGGGAGGGAGACGTGTTAGAGAGGTGTTAGCAGGCTGCGAGTGTTCTCCATCAGCAGAGAGAGAGTGTGTGTGTGTTTTTGTGTGTGTGTGGTGCTGTCTGTTCGTCTAGACGTCTCACTAAGGGACATGAATTCACAATCTCATTCACACGCGTCAATATTAAAGGACTCTATGGAATTATCCCCAAAACAACCCCCCCCTTCCAATCCCAATCCCCCAATCCCAAATGCTCTTAGTATTTAAGATACAATAATAATTTTTAATAATATTAAAAAACAAGGACAAAAAATCGTTAGCATATATATATATATATATATATATATATATATATATATATATATATATATATATAGTGTCTAAATTGTTCAGTGACAGTTTTATTTCCCCCAAACACCTTGTGGTTATCGTAAAAACCCCGTATACATACATACATACATACACACACACACACACACACACACACACACACACACACACACACACACACTGATTTCTAAGTTTCTATTTCAGACATGCAACTTATGAATGCAATAAAGTAAAAAAGTAAGGCAAAAGGCGTGTGTGTATGTATACATGCATATATATATACACACACACACACACACACACACACACACACACACACACTCATACATGTATGTATATGCATAATTTCCGCTCCGGATCTTCTGTAGCATTCTAGCTGCGTTTCCCAAAGTCTTGTCTCGCCTGCTCATATCTCCTCCAGCTGAGTCACGCTAATCCTCAGTGACAAATGACAGGACGTACTCCATCTGGAGCAGATCATTCCGAAGTTGTCGGAAGCTCATTATTTCGAATCCCGAGAAGATTTCTCTTTCACTCCGTAGCTTTCTGCGGTGAAGTAAAAGACACGCAGCGACGGTTCTCAGGAACACAACGTCCTGCTCGTTTAAGACGTAAACGTGAATGCGGAGACGCGTGCTAATTTTTCTTTCTTTTTATTTTGCAGGTTCATGGGCGTTTGCGTGCAGGAAGGTCAGCTCCATGCCCTCACTGAGGTAAGAGGAGCCTCCGGGCTCATGTTCAGACACGCAGACGCACAGACACCGTCACCTCCAAGAGACTGTATACGCTTAATATATAACACTGTATACACTTATATATATATACGTTTAATATACTTAATATACACTTAATATATAACACTTAATATATAACACTATATACACTTAATATATAACACTGTATACACTTAATATATATAACACTGTATACACTTAATATATAACACTGTATACACTTAATATATAACACTGTATACACTTAATATATAACACTGTATACACTTAATATATATAACACTGTATACACTTAATATATAACACTGTATACACTTAATATATAACACTGTATACGTATACACTTAATATATAACACTGTATACACTTAATATATAACACTGTATACACTTAATATATAACACTGTATACACTTAATATATATATACACTTAATATATAACACTGTATACACTTAATATATAACACTGTATACACTTAATATATAACACTGTATACACTTAATATATAACACTGTATACACTTAATATATAACACTGTATACGCTTAATATATAACACTGTATACGCTTAATATATAACACTGTATACGCTTAATATATAACACTGTATACACTTAATATATAACACTGTATACGCTTAATATATATAACACTGTATACACTTAATATATAACACTGTATACGCTTAATATATAACACTGTATACACTTAATATATATATACACTTAATATATATAACACTGTATACACTTAATATATAACACTGCTTAATATATATAACACTGTATACACTTAATATATAACACTGTATACACTTAATATATAACACTGTATACGCTTAATATATATAACACTGTATACACTTAATATATAACACTGTATACGCTTAATATATAACACTGTATACGTATACACTTAATATATAACACTGTATACACTTAATATATAACACTGTATACACTTAATATATAACACTGTACACACTTAATATATATAACACTGTATACACTTAATATATAACACTGTATACGCTTAATATATATAACACTGTATACACTTAATATATAACACTGTATACGCTTAATATATAACACTGTATACGCTTAATATATAACACTGTATACGCTTAATATATAACACTGTATACACTTAATATATATAACACTGTACACACTTAATATATATAACACTGTATACACTTAATATATAACACTGTATACACTTAATATATAACACTGTATACACTTAATATATATAACACTGTATACACTTAATATATATAACACTGTACACACTTAATATATATAACACTGTACACACTTAAGATATACAACACTGTATACACTTAAGATATACAACACTGTATACACTTAATATATATAACACTGTATACACTTAATATATATAACACTGTATACACTTAATATATATAACACTGTATACACTTAATATATAACACTATATATATATATTTAAAATATAATACTGTATAATCTTAATACATCTAAAAGACCGTATATGCCATTTTATTTTCACTGCCAAATTCAATATTAAATATATTTTAGTACCCAAATAGAATAATTATTATAATTATATAATATTGTTTTATGATATTTTGTTGTTTGTGAACTGAATGACTAGCTGTTTTTTAAAATTTGTTTATTTTTGCATTTGCATATGGAAATGCGTTTGAACATGCATATAATTTGACATTTTCCCAACGTTGTCACGCCAATCATTAATTCCCTCGCAATGTTTTATCACCTCGATCGCATTAGACTACTAGAGACTTTACAGCCACATGATCGGCCGAGAACATTTGAGACGTGGGTGACTGAGAACAGCGTAGCGGAGCGTCCCGGGGCACTGATACTACAGTGATCGCGAGATCGTCATACTGAGATGAATGTTCTTCGAATCTGTGTCGAGAAATGTCAGGGTGTCTATATATGCAGTGAGAATGTCTGCGTTTGTGTGTGTGTGTGTGTGTGTGTGTGTGTGTGTGTGTGTGGTTGTATAATCAGGCCATGATTGGCAGTTAAATATAAAAGCAGCTGTAGGAGAAGGCTAATTAAAAGTTAGCCTTGTGTGTGTGTGTGTGTGTATAAGCGGGAGAGTAGGAGTAGGAATGTGAGTTGCAAAACACACAACACACCCACACACACACACACACACACACACACACACACACACACACACACACAAGGTCGTATTCCTTACAAAAGCGTCAATATTAGATTGTGTGCTGTGTAAAATTCATGTCACGGTTTCTCCAGTGTTTTCCAATGACAAACTTCCAGTAGAGGAATTCCGTAAGGAACGTTTGGATTGTAGCAGCAGTTTTGCAGTTTTCATTTCAATTAAAGTAGGAGACCAAAAAACCTGTTCCAGCACGACCGTGCACAAAGCCAGCGGTGTTTCACAACTCACGTGTGGTCTAGGGACGTAACCCCCCCCTGGTAAAAATACAGGATAAGATCATGGAACGATAAGACAAGATCTAAAAGTGATGTCATGCTGTCACATGGTAACCTTACGAGGACCACAGATAGAACTCTGTGGCATTCAACCCGACCGCAGGAAGCTTGCTTTCTTTCAGAACCCAAATTCCATTCAAAAGTCCGTTTTCTACTTAAATAATAGAAAGCTGAATTATTTACACACAATTTCATTTCCAGCTAAAAAAAAAAAAAAGATTTCCACGTATACAGATACAATATGGATTGTCATGTTCCGACCCGTGGTGAGGGAAAAAAAACAACAATGAGGTCTTTATTCAGTACAGCCTCAGGGGGATTTGTTTTAGAGAACAAAACAGTTACCCTTCCCACCACAGGCTTGACGTTCTTTGTGTGTGTGTGTGAGAGATTAATATTGATCCTTTGGCTTAAAGGGGGACATTGGACTGATTATATGAATGATTGACAGATTTTAGCTGTAAATGAACCTGCAGGTAAACATGTCGAGGACCAGACGAGGTCCGCTTCCGTGTCCTGCATTAACGCAGCTCGTGTTGCGTTTTATATATAAACAATTCTGTCATCGGTGTAAGCCTGAATAATACACGCCTCACGTCTGCCATCTGGCATTTCCCCGACGTGAAGCTGTGACGGGGGGTAGAAATAAACATGGTGTATTCCCTGTTAAACGCTCTGCCGGGCCTGAACAGCGCCGCGCTATAGTACCTGCTCTAAGCGTTATGGAAAAGGTGGGTGTGTGTTAATGTTTGATATTCGCATGACAAATTGCATCTGCCACGCCAAGGACGTTATTCCTCAATAGTTTTGAGTAGGGTTGGGAATTAAATATGTATCCCAATTCTGGAATCCAATATGTAAGATTAAGAATCGGATACATAACATTTTTATATTCCTCTTATCGTTTACTGCGAGCATTTTTTTGTGCACCTGGCAACCTACCAGGACCTTCGACAGGCACTTTACATCACTTAAACAAATTATACGCCGGAGATTTATGGTCAGCAATAAAAATGTTCATTAAACGCCGTCCTTGTGCCGTTCGACAAAGCGACTAGTGATGGTTCGTTTTAGTTGAGAATTTACAGCCGTGCGTTCGAGATCACTTTGTGTTTTTTGAGAACAGGGTGACAGCAATGTTATATAATATAATATAACAACTAATAGATTGTTTTTCATGCCCAAACCCCTCGTCCTCTTCAACAGGGCATAAATAGCCTGAGAAAGAGTCTGTATATTTATCCACACACTCCTGCGAGCATTTTTTTTACACCTGGCAACCCACCAGGACCTTCCAGGACCTTTGACAGGCACTTTACATCACCAACACATCACTTTATACACTGGAAATTTACCGTGTACACCAGAACCTCCATTTATCATCATCTACCTTCATCTCTCACAGAAAAAAAATATGGCTTGCAAAATAAATGATATAAAAAAAAATCCACCATGACACGCGTGTAGCGTCACCTGGAAGGTCGTCGTCTCCGGTTCCCGAGTGGACACGAGAGACGACATTCGCACCAGAGCGCTCTGTGAAAGTAGAAAGCCGATACCCTTAAACAAAACAGGGACACTCGAAACGGCGGCGCAGCGGGCGTAAAATGTCGCGCTGTAAAATGTCATAAATCAATAAACAACAACGGCGGATCGAAAAGCGGAACGTTGTATAAATACAGCATGGAATTATAGCGAGTGAGGGGATCGTAACGTTTTACACCGTGCGACACAAACGAGGAGCCCTTTTTTTTCCTTTTAAACACGCGATGATGTCATTGATGACCTCGTCCTCACCCCGCCTGACGGCGCCGCCCCCGTGTCAGCGCGTGAACTTTGGGTCCGTTAGGAAACAGGAACGATGTTATTTACGGTCACCGACGTGCGGATGGCGGATTTTCACTCGGCGTGTAATAACTGTGTAGTGGACAGGAAAGTAGGACAGAGAGGGACACTGAGACTTTCGCTCGGGTCACAGAGACGCGTTCGTAGTGTATTAGAAACCAGATATTTAATACCAGTGTTTTTATCTGTCCGGATATCTGTTTTTAATTTAATTATGATCATTGATTCATTTCCCCTCAAGATTTTTAAATTGACCTCGGAATTTTATTTTATCTAGGAATTAGAGCAAAAATGTTTAAATGTTTAAATTTGAGCATTTTTTTTTATATATAATAATGCTCTCATTTATTTTTTGCTCTAATTTCTAGATTTAAAAAAAGTCCTGAGGTAAATTTTAAAATATAAAATTTATATATATATATATATATATATATATATATATATATATATATATATATATATATAATTTTATTTTATTTATTTATTTTACAAAATATTAAAATTATTCTTTCTTTGTTCCTATTGTGCAATGATATAATAAAAATAATAATAATGAAACATCAAGAATGATCAAATGTGCAAATGATATAATACATCGAATTTAATTTACACAATAAAAAAAAAAACAATGAATTTGAATTGTCAGAAAAATGAAATAAAGTGTTCTAAACAGAGTGAAGCAAATAATAATAAAGTCTAAATGTTTATTTAATAAAAATGTGTAAAAAAAATGTTTTTAATTATTTCTATGAATAATTATTACTATTTAAATGTTTGTTGCAGGAAAATACGAGTGTTTATTTTTATAAGCGGATTTATAGTGGTGTCTGTGGATGGTGTTTTTCTGCAGTACATTAACGGTGGAAACTTGGAGCAGCTGCTGGACAGCAACAAGTACCTGAGCTGGACCACCCGGGTCAAACTGGCGTCGGATATCGCCATGGGTCTGGCCTACCTGCACTCCAAGGGCATCTTCCACAGAGACCTCACCTCCAAGGTAACACTGAGGATCTCGCCGTCTGCCCTCTGCCCCGGCCGAACACTAACGCTCTGATTGAGATATAGACGAGGCTCCTCCCACTCAGAGCACACCTTATTTTGCGAAGTCGTTGACCTAATTCCGAAATAAAAAGAAATTCCGGTCCACGTTATCTTTATCTCCCGAACGGTCTGGAATTTCGCAAATCTGGTTTCTGTTTGTCTAGATGCGATAAGCGCATGCCGCCGAACCACATACTTTACACAATAATCAAATCCCAAACCACGTGACCTGCTGACGTCCCGGGTGCACTTACTTTTTGCTCATAATTCTCCTCTTAAATTAAGTTTTTCCGAGACGTCACGTGACATTTAGAGCATATTGTCTAGCCGTTTTGTGTTTTTTTTTTTTAAATAAATGCACCCAAAAATCACATCCGAATAAATTATGTTAATGTATGCGTAAATTATGTTAATTGACATAGGGGCGTTATAGGTTTTACTTTGCTCCGCCCCCAAAAATTTTACGCACATAGAGAGATGAAAATCATTATAATCATAATATTGTGTGTGTGTGTGTGTGTGTGTGTGTGTGTGTGTGTGTTTACAGAACTGCCTGATCAAATCGGATGAAAACAGCTACACCGCGATCGTTGGTGATTTCGGACTTGCAGAAAAAATCCCTAGTCACAAGTAAGTGACCTGTGTGTGTGTGTGTGTGTGTGTGTGTGTGTGTGTGTGTGTGTGTGTGTGTGTGTGTGTGTGTGTGTGTGTGTGCTGGTAAGGGCATCTGATCTGGCAGAACATAGCGTTCAGAAGTGAAATAACAGGAGAGCTAATAATACCAAAGCAGCTAAAGACATTCCCTAACACACACACACACACACACACACACACACACACACACACACACACACAATTTCTCACATGCACTACTCCCCCTGACATCACCATGATGGAAGACTTCCCGTTCACCTGCGCACAGGAACGTGTGTGAAACTCGTGTGTGTGTGTGTGTGTGTGTGTGCGTGTGTGTGTGTGTGTGTGTGTGTGTGTGTGTGTGTGTGTGTGTGTGTGTGTGTGTGTTTCTCTGTCGTGTCCCGCAGCGGTGAGGGAGAGAAGCTGGCGGTCGTGGGTTCTCCGTTCTGGATGGCTCCGGAGGTCCTGCGAGACGAAGCGTACAACGAGAAGGTGAGCTCCGGCACGCCGCTCGCCCGGGAACGCCGCTCGCCCGGGAACGCCGCTCGCCCTCGCCGAGGGCCGCCGTTAACGCTCCGCTTTTTCTCCCTGTCTCCAGGCCGACGTCTTCTCCTTCGGGATCATCCTGTGTGAGATCATCGCCCGGATTCAGGCCGATCCCGACTTCCTGCCTCGCACCGAAGTCAGTTCCGACCCTTTATACGAAAAAAATTTTTTATGGCCAAAAGTTTGTGGACACCTGAGCAAAACACACGTTCATCTAAATGTGTTGATGGTGGAGCTCCGATGCTGGAGATCTTCAGGATGCTGGCTTTGGGGCATTTGTGGTGCTGGAGCGGGTTATTGTGTAAACTCAGGTGGTCCACCAAAAACTTTTGTCCATGCAGTGTTTTTTAAAGTTGGTTTAAAACCTTTGTGTGTGTGTGTGTGTGTGTGTGTGTGTGTGTGTGTGTGTGTGTGTGTAGAACTTTGGGCTGGATTATCACGCGTTCCAGCACATGGTCGGAGACTGCCCTCCTGACTTCCTGCAGCTCGCCTTCAACTGCTGCAACGTACGTCCATCATCTCACACCGACACTCTCCCTCTGTCTAATCTCTCCGTCCAATCAACTCTTATTTATTTATTTATTTATTTTTAATGTACCAAAACATTAATCTTGCACTGCGTTATAGTTGGGAGGAGGGGAAGAAATAAAATAAACCCCAAATATTGTCTTTTTATTAATGATGTTTATTATTATTTATATTTGTTAAGGCTTGGTTTAATGTAATATAACATTTTAGAATATTTTAAACATATTAATTATATTGTGTAAATTGGTTAAATTGGTCACAATAAATGGGGAAAAAAATATTTAAATAAGTTACTTTCGTTAGACTAGGGGCACAGTGGTTAGCACGTTCGCCTCACACCGCCAGGATCCGGGTTCGAATCCCGTCTCGGCCATGTGTGTGTGGAGTTTGTGCATGTTCTCCTCGTGTCTCAGGGGGTTTTTCTCTGGGTTCTCCGGTTTCCTCCCCCGGTTCAAAAACATGTACGGTAGGTTTGATTGGCACCTTGGAAAATTGTCCCTAGTGTATGAATGTGTGTGTGTGTGTGTGTGTGTGTGTTTGCCCTGTGATGGGTTGGCATTCCATCCAGGGTGTATCCTGCCTTAATGCCCATAGACGCCTGAGATAGACACAGACTCCCCGTGACCCGAGGGAAGATCGGATAAAGCGCTAGAAGATGAATGAATGAATGACTTTCGTTAGACTCAATTTGGGTAATACACAAGTGTGTGTGTGTGTGTGTGTGTGTGTGTGTGTGTGTGTGTGTGTGTGCTTATTTCAGTAACTTTAACAAATGTCTTCATTCCGTCCGTCCGTCCGTCATTCTCTCACTCCGTCGAAGTGTGGAATTTTCCGGAATTTCACCTTTTAAGAGAAATTCCCGAATCTGGAAGTGGCAACATTTTAAAAAAAAAGTTTTTATTTATTTCATTTATTTATTTGTTTAATAAACAACACGCTACGAATGGTATTTGCGGTACGGAGGACGTACACACACCGTGCGCACGTGAAATGGTTTACACGTCGAATACGTGAAACAGTTCTGCTGTACATAAATAAATAAATAAAGCGATAAATAAATAAAACGGTGGGTGGACCTGACATTTCACGTTTTCACGTCTAATAATGCAGGAGTATTATTAACTATAATGGGGAGGGGGTGTGGCTCAGTGGTCTAAGGCGCTGGGCTGCTGATCGGAAGATCCGGGTTCGAGCCCCGGTATGGCCAAGCTGCCGCCCTTGGGTCCTTGAGCAAGACCCTTAACCTTCTGTGCTCCAGGGGGCGCCGTATCATGTCTGATACCCTGCGCTCTGACCCCAAAATACCAACATCAAGCTGGGATATGCGAAGAAAAGAATTTCACTGTGCTGTAATGTTTATGTGACCAATAAAGGATATTATTATGTAAAAAAAATAACGTTGACACTTTTTGGCTGCTTGGTGCAGATGGACCCCAAACTCAGACCTTCGTTCTCGGACATGGTGAAGCGACTGGAGGACATCCAGTGGCGCCTGAAAGCCGAGGATGCTGAACGGGAGAGGATCCATATCCCAACAGAGATGGAGAAAAAGAACATCCCTAAATGTGTGTAACCGCACACACACACACACACACACACACACACTCGTATCTATTGTAAAGCGTCCGGGTCGCTGTGCTTCGCTCCGTCTGCACGCCGGGTTCAGTTCCACTCTCACACTCTGATAGCAGTTCATTCGGGAAGTGAAGGCGGCCGCCGGACATCCCATAAATCATTCAGCCTCCCTTTAATTCTCTTCTTTTTCCGTGTCGTCGCCACCTGAGCGGCACCTTTGGTTCGGGTTCTAAGAGAAGCCCGAGAGAACATCTGCTCGGCTTTTATAGCGCTTTCCCAAACAAGGCAGAGCGACGGCGAAACATCCGCAATGATTCCACACATTCCACCGTTTCAGTCTCCAGGCTCAAATCATCTCCGTACGCACTTACCTTTACACCTGGCCTGGATCCAGGACGTGTTCGTTTTTAACCCGGGGCGCCCCCTGGTGGTGACTGATATTAAAATCCGATTTTACATATCGTCCTAATCCAGGATGTGTTCGTTTTTGTCTCAGGGCGCCCTCTGGTGGTGAATGGCATTATGTGTTCGTTTTTAACCCGGGGCGCCCCCTGGTGGTAATGATATTAACCCGATTTATTTCTTACACCCGGGGCGCCCCCTGGTGTATGCAGGATGCGTTGGTTTTTATGTCGGGGCGCCCCCTGGTGGTGAATGATATTAAAATCCGATTTACGTCTTGTCCTAATTCAGCATGTGTTCGTTTTTAACCCGGGGCGCCCCCTGGTGGTGAATGATATTAAAATCTGATTATTCGATACTAATCAAGCAATTTTTTTTCGCTTTCTTTTAAAAAAAAAAATGTATTAAAGAGAATTTAGTTTATTATAAAGTTTTTATCTATATAGCTTTTATATTTCTGTATTTAAACTGCAGAATTATGGTGAAAAAATCACCCAGAATGTTTTATATTTACGATTCTTCAAATTTTTTTACATTAATGAGAGTTTGGCACACGTTTGTGTTTGTGTCTAGGTGAGAAGTTCCAGGGGATAAAAAGGTTGAACCCTTTGGGTCTACAGGACGATAAAATCCCGCCCAAATCGCCTCGTCCGCGGCGCAACATCTGGCTGTCGCGCAGCCAGTCGGACATCTTTTCACGCAAGCCGGGCCGCAAGGTGAACGTCCAGGATCCGTACTACAACCCCGGGCCGCGAGGAGTCGCCAGGGTCAACCCGTTCAGCGCCCGCGAGGACCTCAAGGGCGGCAAGATCAAATTCTTCGACGTGCCCAGCAAGTCCGTGTTCTCGCTCATGTTCGACCTGCACTCGCCTCGAGGCAGCACGAGCTCGTACCAGCCGCAGACGAACGCCGGCGGCTCCTGGCCCGAACTGTGGCAGTTGCCGGGGCGACAGTGCCACTCCCTGCCCGTGTCTCCGCAGCAGGTGCTGTCCGAAGCCTTCAGTTCGGCGAGGAGCGAGGGCGGAGACGTCCGACCTAAAGCGCTCGGCGGCTGGGCGAGGAAATACGCTGTGGTCGAGATCCCGCCCTACAGACCGAGACGGGCTTCCAGACGCAGGGCGGGGCCCGAGTCGGACGAGAGCTCCGTCGAGGAAGCCATGGACTGCTCCAGCAGCAGAGGAAGCTTCCTCGACGACGCCGACTACAAGGAGCGGAACCCGATCCCCAACGGAACCGGAGAGGACATGGACGCCGAGGACGAAGAGAACGCCACTTTGTTCAGCAGGAACCCGTTTTCCCCGAGTGCGCCGGACGACACGGAGGAACCGCGATCCATCGTTCTCGCGCCGTGTCGCGCGTCCGCCTCACCCGACCTCCTGTCACGCTGCGACATTTAACCCCGCCCCCATTTCGCCCAAACTCGGACCTAAAAACATTGTCGAGCAGGTGAAGATCGAACCAATCCGGGAGAACCCAACAGGAGATTTTTTTTCCTTACTCCCCCCGGTGGTATTTAAGTGTTACTACAGCTATTCGCTCGTATTTTTTTTTGCACTTTGCAGCTCTTAATGTTCGCTGGAAGAGATAAAAACATTCCGTACGTGCGATTCGCCTGCTTTCAAACGAGTGTCATTTCTGCAGAGATAAAAACATTTTATAATAATATTAATAACATACGTGTCTGTAACTACTTAAAAATCCGTAAATTGCACTTGAATTGAAGAACTTAATGGGTTCATGTTTTTTGAAAGCTTTGTTGTTGTTGTTGGATTTGTCACTACATTTCTATGCAATAAATATAACTGAAGCAGACTAGTTTTATATTAATATAGACAGAGGATCTATTTTGATATTTATGTGGAAAAATATGTCTTATTTTCCCTGCTGGTCAAAATGTGTGTGATGTATAAGTTTTACCAAAGACGGATCAGGACCTTCTTTTTTTGTTTGTTTGTTTATTTCGATTTGTTCTATTCGTCTGGACTTTATGTTTAAGTGCATGTGTGTATTCAGTTGTTTAAAAAATAATAAATGATTTGCTTTTGTGTTGTTTATACCTGAACAGTTTTGTAAACAAAAAAAAAATATATATATATATTTATTTTTATGTGGCCACGCCCACTTCATTGTATCAGTTTGGGAGGAGGCGGGGCTAAATGTTTAAAAGAGGGGCGGGGGAAAAAGCCATATGAAATTCCATACAGCTTATAAAATTCCAAAAAGTGTGCCGGAAGTGAGCAACATCACGGCGTGAAATCCCGGATCCTCCAACACTCCTGACTAAAAAACATTTCCCGCATGAAACAAGGAAAAAAAATCATTTACATTTTAATATAAAATCAGAATGCTTTATTAACCGTGTTTACAAACAAACAAATTGTTTACGTGTTTCCGTCGTCTTTGGAAAAGCGTTTTCTCCAGATCTGCTCCATCTTGGTGACGTGAGCTCTGGAGGATTTGGAGAAGGTGCTCTTGGCTACATGCAGAGGAACGCTCTTGCCGCTCAGGTACAGCTTGTTGGCGCACGAAGGGATCCAGGGTTCCGACCCGTCGGCGTTCCGGCTGCTCGCGAAGGCAAAAATGTATCCGGTCATGAAGGCGTCGAATCCGGCTCTGTGCGTTCCTCCTTCCGCTTTCCTCACGCCGCTGTCAGGACGTTCGTTTTTGCCGTCGGGCGTTTCAGGAACTGCGCTCCCGTTCTTGTCCGGATCGCTGCGAGACGTTTCTGCGCTCAGAATCTCATCGTCGAGAACGACGTCTGGTTCTTGTTTCTTCTCGTCTACGTCGTCCACGTGAGCCTTTTTACCGCGCGGCGATCCGTCTTCCTCCTCGTCTCTCGTCTCCTGCGCCGCCTTTTTCTTCTTCCTGCGCTTCCTTTTTTGCCGCTTGTCTCCTTTGCTTTTCTCGTCTTGCCGGATGATGAGGTCCGTGTCATGTGACATGGGGCAGCGAGAACCTGTGGGACACCATCCGTACGCCTGTAAAATGAAGACGCATCATCACGGCGACCTGAACGTCTAATCGTTTATCCGTAAACATTTTACACAAGTATTTACAAACAAAATGTTTATTCATGAAAATCCTGATGGCTCGTTTTTGACTTTGATGGAAAAAAAATGATTTTTTTGGTGGAATTTGTGATGCTTTTTACTGAATGAAAGCTTTGCGTCGCTGAAAACACGGGAAATGGCGACATCTAGCGGCTGCTGTAATTAACGCAGCTGTCCAGAGACCGCAGCAGCGTGTGTAGAATTCTGGATTCTGATTGGTTGTTCTAACTTTGTCCTTTTTATAATAACAGGAAATCATTAATGCACTGAATAAACATTATAAATTGTTGATTTCTCCAGGTTCAGTGCTTCATAACGGAGTGATCTTGTTTGGCAGATGTATTATAATATAACAATAAATAGATCATGTTAACAGGAATAAAAATGGATTTCCTGATTTCGCCCCAAAAAGAGGAACTTACGGAGAACTGAGGGCAGATGTTTTGGGGTCCGTCGGGGCCGTGGCCGTCGTCGCAGGGTCTGTAGTCCACGTAGCTCTGCAGACGGACAGAGTAATTACAAAACTCCAGAAAGACGTGACGTCCGTCCTGAGCTTCCTCCATCGCCCTGCTGTTGTCCAATTTACTGCGAGGACAAGTAGGACTTTAAAATCGTCTTCAGGAGAATAAAATCACGTTCTCATCTCTTAATGATTCTCATGTTTACAAAAAAAAAACATATATATTTATTTATTAATTTATTCTAACTGTTTTTTTATTTACATTTAGTTTTATTAGAAGATTTAATTATACCTGCCTGAGAGAATTATTATTATTATTATTATTATTATTTCCATACCACTTTTTGTAAGCGTATTCCAGGTAGGACGCTGTGAGGCGGAGTTGGTACTCGGTGGCGTATTTGGTGTCGTACACGCCGCAGGGGAACATCTGCGACAGGTCGGCGGTGAAGGTTCCCAGTTTCTCGGGCAGGTGAGCGTAGAAGCTCTGGTACAGGAAGATCAGGTCGATCAGGCCGTTATGGAGCACCAGGGGTTTGTTGGCTCTCAGGAGCTCCACGAACAGCGTGCGCATGGTCGTGCCCTGAGGTTCTCCGCCCTAACACACACACACACACACACACACACACACACACACACTTAATTCTCCCGCAGTCTCTCATTTGATTGATCTCAATCAGTTCATTTACGTTTTTTTTTTCCTCTCTCTCCCTCGATCACTTCATACCTGTATCCGTTTATCAGACTGCTTCTCTCTCTCTCTTTCTAACCATCTCACTCGAGCCACTTCCTCCCTCCCTCCCTCTCTCTCTATCCTGTTTTCTTTTTCTGCATACCTCATCACTCTCTCTCTCTCTCTCTCTCTCTGCATTTCTCTCTCACACTATTAAACAAACAAACAATAAATAAATAAATAAACGGATCGATTTCAGGGAGCTGTTGTTGATCTCTGTAACGCCTTATCGTCACCTTATCGTTTCCCTTGTCGTACGGGACGCCCTGAGCGTACTGCTTGTTGAAGTCGAACCCGTGCTGAACCAGGAACTGCACCGACTGCGGCTCGATCACGTACTCCTCGGCGCACAGCAGCGTCAGGTTGTACACCTGAACCAGGTACGTGGTGTCCGTCTGGAAAAACAAAAAACATCCAGTTACGCAGAAACCTAGGACGGGTCGACAGGAGACCCGGGGATGTGAAAAACAAAACACACACACACACACACACACACACACACACACACACACTCGCCTTCTCATCGAGTCTCTTATAACAAGCGAGTCCCAGGGAGAGAACGGATCGAGTCCGGGCAGCGTGGCATATCGCTTTATACCGATCCTCAATCGACCTGCAGGAGGGAAAAACGACACGTCTCACTGTCGGATCCGGGAAACCGTCTGTCCTCTAAAAACATGCGCTCGATCGTAAATCACTCGTGCTTTACACTCCTTTATTTGAAAGGATCACACTATCCATGGAAAAGCGATTGGCTGCCCGATTTCTTACGCAATACGAGTCGCGTCTTCACACAATGAGCTACTTTTATTTATTTATACTTTAAAGAAAAGCCGACACTAAAACAGATCCACAAGATGGCGCCAGTGAGCTCACAGCTTTTACATCACGTTGCTTATTTCCCGATTTATATCTATACACTTTATATTATTACTTCTATTTACGTGCTGAATCCTCTTTATGACGCATTAGAGGTATCTATAAATAAACACCTGCTATTGTTATGACTCGTGTATTAAATCAGTGGGCGGGGCTAATGAATCGTGTATTAAATCAGTGGGCGGGGCTAATGAACAGTGTATTAAATCAGTGGGCGGGGCTAATGACTCGCGTATTAAATCGGTGGGCGGGGCTAATGAATCATGTATCATGAAATGTATTAAATCAGTGGGCGGGGCTAATTCCCGGCCGTGAAATAACTCAGTGTGGGTTTAAAATGTCGGATTGTGATGTTTGTATCTGCATTTATTTAAACTGTATCTTAAAGATCAGATAATTAGTTTATGTGTAAAAACGTGATAAAGATTCACACATGGCAACTTTAATACTTACTCCGCTAGAAGAGCTTTTCTCGCCCCGAGTCCGCTGAGCTCCTGCAGGAAAGAAAGGGTTAAAGAAGGGAAAAAATAAGTTATTAAAATGTATAATTAAAAAAATAAACAAACAAATAAATAAACAATAAGTTCATGAAGTGTGTGAATGATGAAGGCTCACCGTGTCTATGGCAATGAATGAGGCAGTTTTGAAAGAAAGCACCATAGCAGGCCATAATTCTTTAAAGTTATTACTCTGTACATCTATAACAGGAACTACAACCGAGGAGCTCATTATTATTTATAATAATAACAACAACAACAATAATAATAATAATAACAATAATAATGCAGTGAAGACACTACAGTGAGCCGTGAGTGCTCTTTTGTATTTAATTTTTGTATTTTATTTAATTATCTGATTAATTTCGACCGTAAAAAGAAAAATCTACGATATTGTTTAGAAAATAAACAAACGCTGTTTCCACGCCGGACTTCTCCTTGGCGTGAATCTCGCCATATTGTTTGGTCGTTTTCCAAATTCCAAACCGCACTTTTACCTACAGTGCGCCCTACCAAGTGCGTAACAAACGCGTTCCCTGTGCACTACGTAGGGCGCCTGTGTAGAAAACCTGACGCTATTTGTAGCGCGATCATGTGTCCTGATAGAAAGCAGGCTACACTAGATACCGTAACGTTTATTTCATATATAAAAACAAACGCTTTAAAAATTATCAATCCCCCACAAAAAAACGCGTTCATAGATCACTCAAACGGTAATAAAGACGTAGTTTGGACCTGGTAAATCGTAAGCCTTTATATTTTATATGCTTTTTCCCCTTCAGGCAATAATGTGAACAGCTAACAGGGGGCGTCGTTAATGTCGTCTGTTCGACAGCGACATAGACGCCATTTTGGCTCAAAGAAACTCAGGGTTGCACTTCTTTTCCAACGAATATTGTATTATTTCGATAGAAAAAGCCGACACGTGGGTTGGCAGTGCGTTTTCTGAGAGACAAAAACATTTGAGCTGTTTTATACAGAAGATTATCTGCTCGACAGTCAGAAAAATTGCGATGTAGCGGCGTGAAAGTTAGCTAATTGTCGCTAACGGTAAGTTTTGTTATTTCCCAATCGTTTTCCGGGATTTCCGTTGCGATTGGCTGGAATTTTAACTCGCTGAAAGGATCCGCCAATCACACAGCGATTTCGGAGAAGTGCCAGCCAATCATCGCGCGCGGGGGGCGGGACGTTTGAAGGAATACGGGTGGAAGGTAGAATCTCGGATCGTTCTCCTTCTGGACTGAAACAATGGGTGGATGTTCCGCTCCGAACTGCTCGAATTCTACCAGCATCGGAAAACAACTATTCCGCTTCCCAAAAGATCCGATTCGGATGAGAAAGTGGCTGATAAACTGCCGACGGGACTTCATGCCGACCCCTTGCTCCAGACTCTGCCAGGCAAGTGGAACCATGAGCGGGAGGGAAATGTTTCCCAGCCGAGCGCATAAAACAGGTGGCGCGACACGTCAAGTCGGGCCGCCATATTGGAAAGGTCCAGTAGACTGGCCTGCTTTTATTATTTATTTATTCATTTCTATATATCTATTTAATCTCTCATTCCCTCCATCCATCTCTCTTTCAACCTCTCTCGTAATCCTTTTCTCCATCTCTTAATTTCTCTCTATATCCCTCTATCATTTCTCTTTTTCAGTCCCTCTCTCTTTCCCACGTCCGGTCTCTCCACCTCTCACTTCATCCCTTTCTCGAATCTGTCGTTTAATCCCCCTTTCCATCAAAAGAGAAAACAAATCAGTGGTGTTTGTGTTTCGATGCTACATGTTCCCAAGATGACCTTCTAAAGATGGCTGCTCAGGACTCGGATCTCTGTTCTCTCCACAGGATCATTTCGAGGAGAGTCAGTTCGAGGAGATCGCCCGATCACCGACAGGGGGCAGGAAACTCAAACCCAACGCCGTCCCCACACTGTTCAAAGTCCCGAACCCGCCCTCGCCCATCGCCCAGCACGCGCTCTCCGCGCTCCCGCTGAAACCCGACCCGGGTAACGATCTCGCTTTCACACCCGTAAAAACATCTAATCACATGTATAACGTCTGATCGTGAACGATGTTGATCTCCTTCAGCAGAGAAAGACGTGAAGGTCGGGGATCACGGGTACGCGCGGCGGCGGCAGCCACGGCCCGAGTTCGAGGAGGACGAGCTGCAGAGAGCGGAGGAAGAACGTCCGTGTTCTCTGTGTCAGCATTATAAAGGGCAGCTGGAGCAGCAGCAGCAGCACACGGCCCGACTGCAGAGAGAGGTCAGTCAGATCCTTCACCAGCACCTCGAGAGGAACCCGTCCTCTTCATTCCACCTCCATCAGCCGATCCCTCTTTCATTCCTATAAACGCTTCTGTGTCTTTATGTTTTTTTTTCCCTCCCACAGGTGGAGGAGATGAAGAAACGCTTGCACAGGTTGAGCCGGATGGAGAAAGGCCTGCAGATGTTCCTGTACGAGGACCAAATCCGAGCGCTGACCCTGACTAAGCGCTCGCGTCGCGCCGTCTGGTCCCTCGACACCGTCCTGACCGCCCGCAAGATCCGCTGCGCCGTCGGAGTGAAAGGATACGAGTTCCTGCGAGAGCTCGGATACCCCCTGCCCTCGTACCGGACCCTCTGTAACCGACTCGAACCCAAAATGATGATGAGCGCGAGCATGCAGGAGGATCTGGCGGAACTCGGCCTCGGGATCATCACGGACGAGAACGGGACCAGCGATGAAGCGCTGATCGGAATGATGACATAAGACTGTGTGTGTGTGTGTGTGTGTGTGTGTGTGTGTGTGTGTGTGTGTGTGTGTGTGTGTTTGTTTTTTGATCAAATAAACTACCTTAACCGAATGTACCGCATGGTTTTTATCAGATTCTTCTATGTGTATATATTTTTTGATGATATACATTTAAACATTAATGATACATTTATTTATGTTTATATATATATATATATATAGTTTTATATATATATATATATATATATATATATATATATATATATATATATATATATATAAACATTTGGTTATAATATATGAGTATATATTTCTGATTGGTCAGAAGGTGTTGATCTATAATGTTCTAATGTTCTCGAACATGTTGGAGACAAGTTCTGTAACTTGCCAACAGGGGGCAGCACAAGGCTGCTCGCACAGTCACAAGGAGCACCGAGATTCATAGGCACCCACATCGTCTTGTGTACAACGTGCGCACACTGACACTGAGCCCTCACACAACGTTTGCATTTACATTTACATTTGCAGTATTTGGCAGACGCCCTTATCCAGAGCGACTTACAACTGAGCAATTGAGGGTGAGGGGCCTTGCTCAAGGGCCCACTAGTGGCAGCTTGATGGTGGTGGGGTTTTAACCCGTGATCTTCCGGTCCAGAGTCCAACACCTTAACCACTGGGCTACACACACCTCCCTAATGTTTACACCATTTATCCAGAGCGACTTACAACTGAGCAATTAAGGGCCTTGCTCAAGGGCCCACCTTAGTTATTGTTAGTAAACAATAATAATACTAATTCTCTGTACTGGGGGATGATGTTATTGAGCCATCCTCCACAGTCTGATCTGGAATGTATCTTATCTGAATGGATCATGCGTGGGATTTTGTGTAGGCGCTCGTTTTACGCAACGTTCCTCCTGATTGGATCAGCAAAATGTCCACGTCCCCCCTCCCCCCCTCTCGAACAAACAATCACGACCACGCTTACATTTTGATCGCTCGCCATCCGTTACATGATGACTTGTTGCCCTTTGCCCTCATTTTTCTGGTTTGTTTTGTTTGCCCGTCTGATCAATGATCCCGATAACACATTTGATTATGAAACAGTACGCGGCTCCTGAACTCGCGCCGTATTGGTTAGCGGTGTTTATTCGGAGGAGTCGGCCTTCGCCTGGACAGCGCTTTAAAACGCCGCCAGTAAACAGCAGCTCGTTTTGTTTCCCTTTATTCCCAACGCAGCGTAAGTGAGATAACCCAGGTACGTATTCAGCACTCCGTTTGATCTCATACAAATAAACAAGCAATATGGTGATTTTTTTTATCGTTTCGTAGGAGAGACGTCGAGTGTTTTGAGCTCACATCCTTCCGTACGGAAGGGACAGGCAGGCGAGCCATGCGAGCGCTGTTGGCTCTGTGCTTGGCCTGGCTCCCTGGCCTGCTCTTGACTTCACCGCTGTTTGTGGAGAGAGAGAGCAACCGGTCAGCTATCTGTAAGCTCGCGCCGCACTGGGAGATCGACGGCCGCTCGCCCATGAAGGAGCTGCTGGGAAACGTGGTGGTGGTGGCGCTGCTGAAAGCTAGCTGACAGTTCTGCCTCACGCAGGCCGCTAAGTGAGTACGGATCAAACTAAATGATATTAACACCACACACACACCCACATACACACACACACACACACACACACACACTGTTTCCATCCACTTACTGCATTCATATGTATATATTATAATAAATAATTGGTTATAAATTCATTGACGTTTTTATGATGAAAATTGTAAAAAGAAAAAAAAAAAATATATATATATATATATTCTACAATGCTTGGCAGGAAATAATTGCAGGATTATTATTATTATTATTATTATTATTATTATTATTATTATTATTGTTGTTGTTATGATGATGATTATGATTATTGTGGATGTATTATATATTGTATTATATCGATTATCATTATATATATATATATATATATATATATATAATATATATATATATATATATAATATAGTGAAATTGTTTCATAATTTTTTTAATGGAAATTGCAAATTGTTACATACGAAGCAAATATCAGGTCAGCGAAACACTGCATTTACAAAGTTATGTTGCATTTATTTAAATAAATAAATACATACATACATAAATAATCTGTACGGAAAAGTGTTTACCTTAGAATTGTTGTGATTACAGACTGGGAGACCTGCGTGACAAAGTGGCGAAGGGAAACCTGACCCACGTTGCGTTTATGATCGTGAACGAGCAGGACGCTCACTCCAGAGCCATGTACTGGGAGCTGAAACGGCGTGCTGCAGAGGGAATCCCTGTGTACCAGCAGAGCCCGCTGCAGGCCGACGTGTGGGACACGCTGCAGGGGGACAAGGACGATTTTTTAGTTTATGACAGGTGAAATTATTGAGGGTCTGGAGGGGGATTTTTTATATATATATATATATATTTTTTGCATGCTAAAACCTCCTCCTAAAACATTCACACCTCTTTCCTCATGTCTCAGATGCGGCCGTCTGACGTTTCACGTCGTGCTGCCGTTCAGTTTCCTGCACTACCCCTACGTCGAAGCGGCCATCAGGGCCACGTACCTCCGAGACATCTGTAACTGCACGGTGAGCAAAAGCGTCACTTTCTGCTCGTCTCGGCATCCGCGATGTTCCCGGCGCGCTAACCGCCTTTCCTTTCCGCTTCTCTTAATAGCTGTATTCCAACTCCAGCAGCGACGTCACCGCGTCACCAAGCCCCGAGCAGAAAATGAACCAAACAGAATCGACAAACAACAACAACAACAAGCATCACCATCATATTCACATTAATGACCGCAGCCAGAACACTTCCTCCCTAAATCCAGTCGACGCAAAGACCAAAACGCTGGAGAACCATCACGTCCACCATCATGAAGAAGATCGTCCCGCAATCATGCACACGCAAAGACACACATAAACACCTGGACCAGGATCAGGGCCGTAGAGATATCATTCCAATGGGAAAAAAATCACTGCTGAAGGTTTTTACGGAACGTCTCGGATGGATGGATGGTGGTGAAACGTCAGTCGTCACTGGGTTCCTCCTCGACGCTCTTAATGAAACGTGCGCGTCAAAGCCGATCCGGTCGTGTGCACGTGGATGCTGAGTCGAGGGCAAACCGCATGGAGCAGCGATGCACGATGCTCTTATCCAAGAACGCTGCCTAAATAACGACTAGTGATCTGTTATAATGCTTTATAGCAGGTGTCTGATTCTGGGGGGTTTATGTGATGATGCGTGGAGAGCAATATGTCAGGTGTGTTACCGCATAAAACACTGTTAGATAATGTAACTTATGAAAAGATAAAAATGTACTAATGATGTGTTCAAGCAGCAAATTATGTAGTAACGTTTTTTATATTTCCAATATAAAAATATAGAATATTATTCTACACACACACACACACACACACACACACACACACACACACACACACACACACACACACACACACACACACACACACACACAGATTCATTCCCCAGAACGATTTCTTCCCCGTAGATCTCCGGCCTCGAGTGCAGTTCCGCAGACCGCCACCAGGTGGTGTCTTGCATCAGATATCCACATATATACACCCGAGTTTCACCCACACGCACCAGATAACAATAAGAAAATCGGATTAGATGTACATTAGCGTACTGAAATACTGTGATCAGGAGCTTCTGCCTACTTTCCACATGATCTTATCTCGTATTCTGTTTGTACGCACGTATGCTAATAAATTGTTTATGAAGGTTCCCTAGCGAATAGCGCACTGGAGGATCTTCTGCGCCGAAGCAAATCTTTACGCCCAAGCTGAAACGGGTTGATGTAAAGGGGAAAATGTCATGCTGCTACGATGACATTTTATACAATCCTGCGACTGTGCGTGCAGCCTGTGTGCTGCCACCTGCTGGCACGCTACAAAAACTTTGCATTCCAAATTTTAAGAGCGCTAACATCTACGTGTACCAGATGCTAGCATCAGAAACGCCTTTTCTCCTCCATGCCTTGCATTGGTCAAGGACAGAATACGATCTCCAAACCTCTTGAAAATCGGTTTATTGAAATGACGTAAAGTAGTGTGTGTGTGTGTGTGTGTGTGTGTGTGTGTGTGTGTGACTATCAAAACACTCAGAGAGTTTCAAGGTAGAGATTTTTCCCTGTTATTTTTTTACCCCTGAGGCTGTAGCCTTGCTCTGTATCACACCGTACAAAAGCATTTCAGCGCTAATATTATACCGCTACTGCTGTATACACCCCCCCCAACACACGAACACACACACACACACACACACGCACACACACGCATGCAGCGGCTCCTATTATTTACAGTCAAGTGCACTTACTCTTAATGTTCAATATAATCAGAGCTCCTGTACACGCTGCGAAATATGCACATATATTATACTGTTTATATTCACCGCATAAACAAAAGTAGAGTTTCTTAAATATTTATTTATCCGTGTTTATTTATGCATGTTAGGGTGTAAACAGCTACTAGAATTCCTAGTGTGCAATTACGCTAGGGAAAGTATGGAAGTGTGAAATTGTGTGAATAAGCAAATATGCCGTGTTTAATGTGTCCAAGCATGAATGTTACGTCTCCTTATATCAACATGTTCATCAGGGATTTATAATGAGTTATAAAAGTGTAAAAGTGAGCTAGTATTAGATTTGGGTATCATTTTTATCGATTCCGATTATTCCAATCTTATTCCATTCCAATCCGTCCACCTTATATAAGGTATCATATAAGGTCCCGGTAGATTGGGTGCACGGAAGGTCCTGGCAGAGGAAAGTAATGCATCTAGGAATAAAATTAATGGAAATTTTCATTTTATAACAATAAAATGAATCTTAAATATTGGGTATTTCGATGACACAGATACGGTTAGTCGGTAGCGGCGGTGACCTGGTAGTTCTAAGCGTTCCTTATTTGTTAGCAAGATTAGCTCTTAGCCCCAATGCAAATATTTATTTGTGCGCTCGTTTATCTTTGCATCCCTTTTTTTTTGTTCTGGAGGTGTGAGAGATGAATCACACACACACACACACACACACACACACACACACACACACACACACACACACACACACACACACACACACTGTCTCTCTTTCTCTGTAAGAGTAACCCCCTCGCCCTCACCTAACCCCCCCCCCCCCCTCCCCTCTACCTCCATCATTAGGGACCTCTGTAACGCTCTAGCGATCAGGATAAATTGAAATAAACCCGAGTGGACTTTACTTATCTAATCTCCTCACTGCCATGACACTTCATCTGTCTTACACGTCCCAGGATCAGCAGCAACCAATCACAGTTTAGCCGAGGCTTTCAATCCGCCCACAATAATCGTCATGTGCACACAGAAGCGTGTGTGTGTGTGTGTGTGTGTGTGTGTGTCTATGTATTACTGGCGTGTATTATTCCCAGCGTCTACACTTGTGTCGTGACGCGTCGTATGTGACACGTTTGCGTTATTAAAAAAACATTTCATTTCTTTAGAGTTTCTATAGAATTTAGAAAATGATCATTTGTGAGAGGTATAGTTTCGATTCCACTTCCTCACAGACAGAGACGGTGAAGTGGGGGGTGGTCTCCCCCACATTTATAGGTGGGGGTGGGGGCATGTCCTGAGAGCCACATGGAATATCGATTATCGAGTGGTAGACGCAACAGGAAAAGATCGTGTGGTTTTATTGCGTTTTTTATTTTGCCATGTGGTCGGATTCAGTTAAATAAACTGATGATTTGCTGTCTGTCTGAATTCATTCATTCATCTTCTAGCGCTTTATCCGATCTTCCCTCGGGTCACGGGGAGTCTGTGTCTATCTCAGGCGTCTATGAGCATTAAGACAGGCTACACCCCTATATGGAATGCCAACCCATCGCAAGACACACACACATTTATACACTAGGGACAATTTTCCAAGGTGCCAATCAACCTACCGTGCATGTTTTTGGACCGGGAGGAAACCGGAGAACCCGGAGAAAAACCCCCTGAAGCACGGGGAGAAAATGCACAAACTCCACACACACATGGCCGAGACGGGAATCGAACCCGGACCCTGGCGGTGTGAGGCGAACGTACAAACCACTAAACCACTCTGTCTGAATTAAAAGACAAAAAATAGTATCGTATTTCTGCTTGGTGTGTATCTTTAATGCACCGAGATACGAGCCCGCATTAGCGTCCGTCATAGAGAAGCGCACCTCCAGCACTGCATGTGTAAGTATTGCATTATAGCTGTTTAAGTGCGCACTAGAAGGAGGGGATTGAGTGAATTTGTAAGTGAATAACCACGCTGTTATGCGTGCAGGTGTATGAGTATGATATTAGTTTGAATTACGCTCCTACACTTCATATCTGACTGACAAGCCGAGCATCTTGCTTATCTTCTCCAGTGCGTGTGTGTGTGTGTGTGTGTGTGTGTGTGGAGGAGGATAGTTGGAGGAAAATAACCTAGTTATTATTGTGAAGAACCCTGCAGCTGTGCTTGAAAAATGCAGCTCTAGCACCTGAGTGGCATGTGTCACAGCAGGGCTGAGGCGCTTTTTTTTTTCCGGAGGAGGAAGGTAATGATACGGAATTGCTGCCAGGAAGCTGCCGGAATATTTCATAGACTTTGTCCGAAGTGATGCGGGCTCTAAATGTCAAGCGGCGAACGCTCCGTTTCGGGGGGCGGACTCTTCCCCGAGTTCTTCATTGCGTGTTACGAATGTTAAATCCGCGAGGCGGGAAAGAGCCGGAAGTCTGAGAGGCCTCTCCTGTCTGTCGAGGTAACGAAGGAGACAGGAGTCCCTCTCCGACCTGTCACGCCGCTGACAGAAGGGTTTTTTTTTTCCGTTTTTGTCCCACAATGCAGACGACGGTGATTTACAATAGGCCGCCCGCCTGCGCGAGTCTCGGAGTCGTACGCGGTAAATAGCTGACAGTTCTCTGGGTGTGCCGCTAAATGTCACTTTCCCCCGGAGATGCCGACGCGAAGGCCGTTCCTCAATGCGGCTGTCACTTTAAGTGTGGGCCATTCTTTGTGGCTGAACCCTTTGTCAGGGTTTGTAGTGAATGTCCTTCTCAAAGAAGCGTTCTTGAGGAATAACAACAACACGGGATGAATGTCTGCCAACCTTCCTACCTCCTTCACTCACTCGTTCCTAATCAGGATGGATTTTACTGCACTTAATGTGTAAGGAAAAGAGTCCAGATTATGGGCAGTGTATGTATATATATATATATATATATATATATATATATATATATATATATATATATATATATATATACATACATACATCTACACTGCCCATAATCTTTTCTCCGGGTTCTCCGGTTTCCTCCCCCGGTCCAAAAACATGCACGGTAGGTTGATTGGCACCTTGGAAAAATTGTCCCTAGTGTATGAATGTGTGTATGAATGTGAGTGTGTGTTTACGCTGCGATGGTTTGGCATTCCATCCAGTGTGTATCCTGCCTTAATGCCCATAGACGCCTGAGATAGGCACAGGCTCCCCGTGACCCGAGGGTGTTTTTTGGACCGGAGAACCCGGAGAAAAAACCCCTGAGGCACAGGGAGAACATGCACAATGATAATGAACTGTTAACATTATATTTGATAAAATACTGAATCGTAAGTAAAAGTGAAACAATCAGGATTCTGAAGTATAGCAAACAGTGACTTTTACAGAATAGTGTAATGAATGCTGGAATATTGAAGGATATCGAAGTGCAGGAAATAGTACAGAATAGTACGGAATACTGAAATTATTGGAATTCCGCACGATATGGAATACTGTACAGAATACTGATGTGTACGGAATACCGAAGTGTTCTGGAAAGTACACGGAATACAAAACACTACAGCGTTCGGAATACCGAGATGTTGGGAATACCGAGATGTTGGGAATACCGAGATGTTCGGAATCCATGACTATAGTATAACACTGAAGTAGTTTTATATATAGTATAATACTGAAGTATTTTTTATATACGATGTAAAAGATTCCCATTGTTTCTGGCAGCTTCCACTTTTTTGGTGTTGGATTAAATCCAACTAGAACACGTTCCTTTTTCATTTTGGGTACTAACCTGGATCCTAAACGTCTCTCTATTAGACACGTAGTGCGCTCGGCCGGAGAGTCATTATTTCATACAGTGTAGTGTAGCGGTGCACTGATCTAGGAAGTAGGGCACTGGCTCCCAAATGGTTCCCTAATGCACATATAGTGCCCTAGGCTTTTTACTCTTAACCACTGAAGTGCAGTTATATAGGGAGCAGAGAGCCATTTGGGATTCAACCATCTTCACCACTGCAAAGACTGGAGTTTCAAGTTATTTCCCCAGTTTCCCCGGAGAATCCCTGACTCTCGCTTGAAGCTGCAATTACGAATCACTCAGCGGGCCTGGGTCATCTCACACTGGTCCTGGTCAGTAATCACACACACACACACACACACACACACTCACTCAAATCAAATGGGAATTAGGTGAGGGGCAGCTTTCAGACAAATTCAGCAGCAGGATGCAGCAGGATTGGATTTAGGCTGGAGCAGATACGGCGGTGCAGTCAAACCTACTATGCATTGAATTAAAGGGAAATCAAAACCTCCGAGTCGAGCCATTTTTTTTAAAGATATTCGTGTGGAGCTGGCAACCAATTAAAGGATGCAGCTTCCCTGGAATGTAGTTATTTATTTATTTATTTTCCACCCTGAAATCAATACAGCCTTCAGGATTTCATAAATTGGAGCCTGTCAAAAAAACATTTCAGCAACACACAACCATGTCAGAACCGATGAAGCGTAATTTATAATAAAATCCATTTTTGCCACGTCGAAACCGCTCGGTTAAAAATAGTACGTCCAGAATCTATTTTGGTTTTTGTTTGTTTGTTGTAAACGATCACTGTAGGATGATTAGCAGGTTATAGATATTAATCCGGAATACAAAACATGCCCCATGCCCCATGGGGAGGGGGTGTGGCTCAGTGGTCTAAGGCGCTAGGCTGCTGATCGGAAGATCCGGGTTCGAGCCCCGGTATGGCCGAGCTGCCGCCCTTGGGTCCTTGAGCAAGACCCTTAACGTCTCTTAACGACCCTTAGCACTCTGACCCCAGCTACCAACATCAAGCTGGGATATGCGAAGAAAAGAATTTCACTGTGCTGTAATGTATATGTGACCAATAAAGGATATTATTATTATTACATGGACCAGAAGGTCGTAGGTTCAAATCCCAGCACCACAAAGTGGGCATTTGAGCATAGCCCTTAACCCTTTGCTGAGTTGCCAACGTTTACCATTCATTCATTCATTCATTCATTCATCTTGTAGCGCTTTATTCGATCTTCCCTCGGGTCACAGGGAGTCTGTGTCTATCTCAGGCGTCTATGGGTATTAAGGCAGGATACACCCTGGATGGAATACCAACCCATCGCGCACACACACACACACACACATTTATACACTAGGGACAATTTTCCAAGGTGCCAATCAACCTACCGTGCATGTTTTTGGACCGGGGGAGGAAACCGGAGAACCCGGAGAAAAACCCCCTGAGGCGCGGGGAGAACATGCACAAACTCCACACACACATGGCCGAGACGGGAATCGAACCCGGACCCTGGCGGTGTGAGGCGAACGTGCTAACCACTAAACCACCGTGACCAAGGGTTACCATCAACCTCCTATTTCACTTCCTTTTTCCTGCTTCCTGTTTTACACTTCCTGGTTTTGGAGAATTCAAAATAGTCGCTTCCTGCCTTTTAACCCGGTTGGAGATTTCCTTGGGAAAAAAACAAAAGCAAAACAAAACGTATAAACACATTATAGAGCATTATAAACACATTATAGAGCATTATAAACACATTATAGAGCATTATAAACACATTATAGGCATTATAAACACATTACATCTGAGAAATTAGAGAAATTCATGGTAGTGTGTTTACGAGGCTTTTGAGACGTGTCTGGTTATAGAGGAAAAGCAAAACAAACACGAGTCCGGGAGGTTAGGGGTGAGTCACATGACGTTGGGATGTCGTGTCACGGAGATGGAGATAAGGGCCAGTGCAAGCCGGGGTCGCCGTGCAAAGCATTTCATCATGGGATGGCAGGAAGATGTGCTGAGCTTTCGGGGTGAGGATGTTACAAAAACACTGGATGGCAAGCTTCCTTTCTCTAACACACACACACACACACACACACATATGCAGAGCAGGCCGTGATAAAGCACTGGTTTTGCACCCTGGTGACACAAGCTTAATGTTTTCGATCATCTGATTGATTGGGGTCTCGAAGGCTTCCCAAACAGACTCGTCTTATTCTGTCTGTGAACGCTAGATTTCATAGAAAAATGAGGCGATTTAATCCGTCCCAAGCAATGAATTTAAAAGCAAAAATCTCTCAGTCAAACGGAGGGCCGCAAACCGGCGCTTTGAAGAGATCCTTTGCTAATTAAAGATCGAAGAGAGATTTAGTGTTGATCTGTTGACTAAACAACTCATCCGTGCGTGACTCTCCATTTATTCATTGACAATTCATCTCACTTGGGACCTCCCTGGATGCCGGGCTGGGCTTTACCTTATTTATTTTTGTGAAAGGGAGAGACCCATCTGGGGGAGACAGCGGCCATTTCACTGCTAACTAAAAAAACCAGTCTCTATCAGCATCACTGAGAGCTTATCAATCACCCCGAGACCCGGCCGAGAGAGATTTATAGGTTCGGTCAGGCAGAGTAAGGAGTGTTTGAGGATGCAGGAGAAAGAATGCATTGGAAAGAAATGCATGTAATAAAAATAAAAGAGGGTAATTACAATATAAAAGGTTTAAGAGAGGCACAATGTTTTATTCCTCTTATACCACAACCATTGGTCGATTATTACCTCTGTCTTTATAGAGTAAATATCACATTTTCGTTAACATTGTGGTTATAAATCACTGATTCACTGAATCATTGGGTAGAAAGCTTCATCCTGAATGACTCACAATTATTGAGGTAGTCAAGGGCCCGGCTCGGGAGCCCAGGAGTTTGACTCATACTGGGATTCGAACTCAAAATCTTCTGTTCAGGTTCTCTTGAATGTCAGCCAGTTTCCTTGAAAGTATAAAATTGTGTCAATTCCGAACGATCGGATTCAAAAAATGATTTTTAACCAAGATATTCTTTCCAGGGTGCACGGTGGTTTAGTGGTTAGCACGTTCGCCTCACACCGCCAGGGTCCGGGTTCGATTCCCGTCTCGGCCATGTGTGTGTGGAGTTTGCATGTTCTCCCCGTGCCTCAGGGGGTTTTTCTCCGGGTTCTCCGGTTTCCTCCCCCGGTCCAAAAACATGCACGGTAGGTTGATTGGCACCTTGGAAAATTGTCCCTAGTATATGAATGTGTGTGTGTGAGTGTGTGTGTGTGTGTGTGTGTGTGATGGGTTGGCATTCCATCCAGGGTGTATCCTGCCTTAATGCCCATAGACGCCTGAGATAGACACAGACTCCCCGTGACCCGAGGGAAGATCGGATAAAGCGCTAGAAGATGAATGAATGAATGAATGAATATTCTTTCCAGTCACTTTGTATCCAAACGCAATAAACAAATAAACGCTAAAATGATGCCTCTTTTTTTGGCCACGTTTTTTCCATTTCGCAGCGCATGTAAGCGTTGTGTTCTGCACGTTACACGAGACACTGCTTATGTGTCATTATACTACTATAGAGTTTTGTAATAGAATTACATTACACCGGCAGCAACTTAACATCCAAGGATGTGATAAAACAGGTCATTTTTTTCCTGAACAACAACAACAACAACAACAACAACAACAACAACGGCATGATTGCTTACAGATTGTCTGGTGTTTTGTGTAGACTTTTTTTTTTTTGGTTGGAGGTCCACTTTTGCCCACTGGCCGTTTCTCCGTTCTTGGACTAAAAATTCTTACGGACCCAGAAGACTTGCAGCTTTAAATATGCATGAGGGTTGCAGCGGAGTTTCAGATACAGGGATTGCATCAGCGTGAGCTCATTCCTCCTGGCCTTTGGCTGTCCCTCGGCCTGCACATCACGAAGGGATGCTGGTCTGTACACTCTCGGTACATTCTCCCACGTACGAGTCGTCTCGTTATTATCATATTCAATGCATCACGTCTATAATCCGACCTCTTTATGCTTCCCAGGTCTACCTCGGTCTCCTCCCACTTTGCATAATTCACAATGAGCCAGCCTTTAGCAGGCCGTCTCTCCGTGGCCTTCGTCACGCCTACATTCGAGACTCCTAAACAGAGCACACATTCTCCTGGCGTCCGTACGAAAGGGCCCTCGTGCACATGCGTATTTCCCGGGTCCCTGACAGTATTAAATATTAATGTTGGTATAATTTCTGAGGGCTCCCGAGGAGCCGAGGAATGCAGGCCCCGCAGTCATTGGTAAAGATATGTGTGTGTGTGTTTTTTCCCAGCGGCAACACATTTGTCAAAATTAATTCGGTATTGAGAAGAGAAAATCGTATGACTTTATTCAGACCTGGAAAGAATGCGTGTGAATGTCTTCCAACTGAAAGATATTTGGGTAAACAACATTTTTAGCCAGAACTATAAAATACCCGTCACGGGGACCTTATTCTGGACAATATTCACTGCTTGTCATTTAAGACAAATTTAGAATCCAGATAAAAGTGTCACAGGCGTCTTATACGGCACTAAAATGTCGCCAAATATAAATCTTTCACTAGTCAATATGAGAGTGGAACACTACACTTCTCTTTGGTTGGGTGTACATGTGCACTGAAAGAATTCCTTGTATTACATGTGGGATGTGAAACCGGAAAACCTGCACAAATATATTAACGGGCGGATCGCAAGTTTGTTTAGGCTCCGCCTCTCAATTCAACTTCCCCTCATTGCCAACTTTGTTGTTTTTATTTATTTATTTATTTATTTGATGAAACGTGGATTAGTTGTGCTTTTTATCTTCAGGAATTTTACTTACAAAGAAAAAAATCCTGACAATTCTGCGTTAATGAATGCTTTAATTAATGAATGAATATCTATGCTAAAATAAGTCGCCCAGTTAAGTAGAAAATGTATATTTAACACACTTATATACATATCTGTATATATTGGGTGTAACAAATGCATTACATTTAATTACATGTAAGTAATTGTATTTAATCAATTTGTCAATTAAATCATTTATTCAGTTTAATCAATATAATACAAAAAAATGCATTGCAATAATTGGCTTGAATTTTATTATTTTGATATTTTTCATATTTAACATTTTAAAGCTATTTTAAAAAATGTTAACTTTTAATAAGAATAATAATAATAATAATAATAAGAATTAAGTAATATCATAATAATTAATAATAATAATAATAATAATAATAATAATAATAATATATAATAATAATAATCTTAATAATAATAATAATAATATATAATAATATTAATAATAATATAATAATAATAATAAAATAATAATAATATAATAATATAATAATAATCTATAATAATAATAATAAATAATAGATAAGTAATAATAATAATAATAATATTCTTAATAATAACAATAATAATAATTCGATAATAATAATAATAATATAATAATAATAAATAATAATAATAATAATAATAGTAATAATATATATATTTCTTAATAACAATATAATAACAATAATAATATCTAATAATAATAATAATAATAATAATAATAATAATAATAATAATAAAAACTACAAGTACAATGTTTTGCATTCCTTTCCCCAAATAATCGGCCAGTTGTTTTGTAGCAAAAAAAGAAAAAGAAACCTGTTGTTTTTGTTCTTATTTTAAAACTTCGCTTTCACACAAACACAGAATTATGTTGAAAATACAATACTTGCCAAAACCATATTTTGATTAAACTACATCCAGACCCGAGTCCCTTTATTACAGTGTTTGAATTGTGATGATCAGGGTGTTTATGAAATGTATTCTGGCGGATAAAAATGGTGCAACAAATGCTGGGAATTTTCCATACATTTATTCTCTATTTTGCCATCTGTCATTCATGTGCCGAGGCGCGAGATCCACTTTAACATCAAAGCCTGGTGCGCGTTTAGCCGACCGCGCTCGGTACCAACATCCTTTTGATTTTCTCTCTTTCTTTCTTCTCTCTCTCTCTTTCTCTTCCCGAGCGTCCTTGCCCTCGTCTCTTCCCCTCACCTGGCCCCGGCGGAGGGCTGAGTTCTCCACCCGAGGCCGTCGTGCCACCGAATTACATTGCTGTTTCGCGTTATTAGATGTGACACTCCAGTGAGATAATGGAGCCTTTCTTCATCCCCATTTGAAACCCTAATCGCATTTCTTTGATTAATAGGCGCTGATCTGCATATCAAGGGCCCTTGTTAATTTACTCCAACACAAATCCACCCCCCCCCCCACCACCACCACCACCACCCCCCCTTCTTTACGATGCGCTTTCCAACGGATGAAGGGGAGAATAAGAATGATATATACGTATCGGTTCTTCTCATCTCCTCCCTCCTTTGCGTTCGGGGATGAAGTGTCTAAATGCAAAGCTGGAGGTGGAGGATGGTCACGGCGCGATGAAGCTTCTGACGGATTGTAAACATGGAGCTAATTCTGGAATTTATAGTCGGGACAGCAGATTTTTAAAAATGGTCATTTTTACCTTTGTGTCTAATAATAATAATAATAATAATAATAATAATAATAATAAAAAGAAACGTCCTAAAAAAACCCTTCCGAGTCCAGTCTTTATATCATTTCTCAGTGCCTGGCACAATGATTGTGCTGACGGGGGTTTATTCCGAGTTTGTTCTCGACTCCCTCTGAAGAGCATTAGCATTAGCACGCATCATTCCAGGACCAGGCCCTCACAGTGACCTTTCCAGCTCGGTGGAGCCGCTCCGGCCACAGGAAACCCAAAGCTACACCTACCTCTGCCTGTGACAGTAATAATCCTCAGTTTATGGAGCACGGCGAGAGGCGGTCCCGTGGGGCAGTGATGTCCGTTGAGAACCCCCTTCCCCCCGCTAAACCACCCACCCTGCCTCGGTTTCTCTGTGTTGAACTGCTATAAATGCATTATTACCGTGAAATAAAGGGGTTTTCTGGGCCAGCATTGGTAACCTCATATGGACGCTTGTCTCGTTACTGGGATGGTGAGACTGAAGGTGTCTGAAAATTTCTAGCAGGATGATTGAAAGACGTTTTTCATTACCGAGACTGAGACAAGAGTAGGAGAGGTTTGGATCCACTCGTGCTTATGCTCACAGTGCAGTGCTTAGCTTCCTCCAGCACGGCTTGGTTTTTTTCATTGTCCCTAAAGGCGCTCGTTTGCATTCAGAAGGAATCAAATGAATAGCCGTGGTGTCTCTTGAAAAGGCATTAAGAAGAGGCTTCTCGAGATCTCTGACTGCGGGCATGAAAAGGCCCTGTTTTGCTTCAGAAAAGGATCCTGGCTGTTGGGAGCATCAGCGCCAACATTGAAATAAAGTGTTTGTGGATTGCTGTGCTGAAGGAGGAGAAATCGCTGCTCGTCGTATCTACGAGGTGGTGCATACAAAGTTTCAAGGCTAGCTCTGTTTACAAGATCTCAAAATAATCCCCTTGCACAGCAAATCCAGCGCCCCCTGTTGGTGAGGATATTCGTACGGTTAGCACCAGTACAGGACGGTCGTCTTTTGGCCTTTATGACGCTCAGTGCTCCCTGTGACTGTGCGTGCAGCGCTGTGCTGCCATCTGCCATAAAAAAAACCCCTACCTTACCAAAATCAATGGTTCCTGCTATATCTTAAGTGTTAAATCACAATTGCGCCTGAAAATCCCCGTTAAGATGTGATAAGAAGATTCCTATCTGGTCCAATCAGCTAACGAGGCATTGTTCTATCGACCAGTTAACAGATGTCACCTTTAAATGACGTCTCTCAGTCTCGCCGACGTCATGTTCATGCACGGCTCATAGCCAGAGGCAGAGTAAGTTAATTAACCAGCTCATTTCCAGAATACCTCTGAGGAACCGGGAAGCTAATTTATGGGTTAATTAATACGACGGGCTAAAGGTAAACATCATAAGAATCAATTTACCAATGGGACGATGGCACCGGGGAGGGGGGGGGGGGGAATAGGGAACTACCTGCCCGTCGACGGATGAAACCTGCACCGCGAGGGCAAGAAATAAAGGCAGGGTTTTTCGGGGCTCGGTTGGCACGGACGCATCGGCGGCGCAAATGGAGGTTTTGTCAACTATTCCTGATCTGCCATCAGGACAGGTGCCAAAGTCCAGGTGTGGCAGATGGGCCTCCTGCATAACGCCGAGAGATGCCTTTCTGTCTGTGATTAAACTTCAATCAAGGCAAAAAAACAAACAAAAATGGCTACCGAAAAAAAACAAAACAAACCCAGATAACCAAGCTGTAAAGAAGACGGCGGTGTTGGTGTTTTTATTATAACGCCTGAAAGAGATCCGCTTTGGGTGATGAACTACACCGGCTCCTGAATCGTGATTACAATCATGCCTGCTAAATCACTTTGCAGTCAGAGAAAATAACCTGCCTAAGATAATGAACGGGTGAGTCTTTGGCTTGATTGGCACGCCGAGTATGAATAACCTGGAATTATTCGTAATATCCATGGAAACCGAGCGGTAATTGCCAGAAAATTCACCCCGTCTCGGAGCCACGGTTGGAAGGGGTAGAAGAGAGGAAGAAATTAGTCCTTGTGTGCAGTTAAACCTCCATTAATTGTATGCGGCGTGTGTGTGTGTGTGTGTGTGTGTTTATTTATGTCACAAAGGACAGCACTGCCTCCGACTCTCCGAGGTTCTTTCTTTTGCCCCCAGAATGAAGGCAATTAGCATTTAGGCTCATAAAACGGTTTTCCTCGCTCTAGTCACATCCACACTAATTCATACATAAGAGCTTCGGATATTACGTAAAGTGCTTCCGTTTAAGTCTCCGCGCATTATATGGACGCTTGATAATAAAAATAATAATAATAAAAACTATACATGAACGCCCGTTTTGGGCATTCTTTTTGGGAGGGGGCGGGGCCAGTGATGACATCATTGCTCCTGCCAATGTGCCTACCGTTTAGATGTCACATGACCCCGTGTCCGAGTTTCGCCGTTTTGTAGATTTTTTGTGGCCACGTGACGTCACATGTTCGCGACCTACTCTGGAGCGTCAAATTTCCCCATTCATTGTACATGGGGCCGGAATGTTACAGATTTCCTGAAATTCCGAACGTTTGTGGAGTGTCCGGGAGGTATATGATCACGATCCACTCCGGACTCCCTACGAGTGGATTTGACATATGTGCATGTCGGACGCTCACAGGCCGAACTGTGAGGCACGAAATATTGGCTTATTAATATTTAAAAAATTCCCCCTTTTTGGCCCCGGGTTCGGAATTCCGCAGGGCGATTCCTTATAAAAGTAATGGCACACCTCACACCATCGGGCCGCACGATATAAGGTATGATTCGTCAGGATCGGACAAAAAAAAAGAAACTCTACACGCTATGAGAGGTTTGCATGTCATACAATAGCGCTATATATCTCGAGGCATAGAGGAGTGTAACACTGCACACTGGCGTGGATGGCGTTTCCAAATTCGGGTGAAGCGCGTTCCTGGAATCCCACACCTTCCTCCGACTGCATGCCGAGCTGAAAGCGAGTAAACAGAGGGAGGTGAAGGAATCTTGTGATTAATAAAGATACCATGCAAATAGGCATTCCCGTCCCTCTCGGTATGAGTTCCGAGGCGTGGGACGGGGAGTGGGGGGGGGGACTGGTGAATGGTAGGCACGTGCTGAGTGGGAGAAAAGGAATGACACCGAGTGAGGTACGGAAAGAGCAATGATCTGGAAATCGCTCAGACTTCATGGCCATCCAGGTCGCTGGAATTGTTCAGGAGGCCAATGGAAATCCAGCTCGAGGCTAATATCCCTGATTGTTGTGGACGAGGGGGCCCGAGGTCTGGGCCGAGGCCCTGCAGGAGCCCTGGTTCTCTCTAGGGGACAGTGCAGGCTTTTGTTCTCCTCTCATGCCTGGCATTCCTCGCACAGTCCGGCCTCGGAGAAAGACGTCTATGCCGAGGCACGGGAGCCTTTTCCAGCCCTTGGGCACGGCCCATTCAGAGCGAGCGCCCTGAGATCTCTTTAATTAAATACGGCCCGAGCGAGACAATAGGAGCAATATAAGGTGGTTGGAAGGTGCTCCTGGCATGGCTGGTAGGAGAACAGTGGTAGGAGAACAAATCAGTTCCTCACGTAGCAGATTTTTGCTGCCACTGTTTCCGTGGAGAATATTCTTCTGTGGAGAATGTTCCCTTCATCACTATGTTCCCTTCATCACTATGTTCCCTTCATCACTGTTCCCTTCATCATGTTTCCTTTCACTGTTTCCTTCATCACTATGTTCCCTCATCATCACTATGTTTCCTTCATCACTATGTTCCCTTCATCACTATGTTCCCTTCATCACTATGTTCCCTTCATCACTATGTTTCCTTCATCACTATGTTTCCTTCATCACTATGTTTCCTTCATCACTATGTTTCCTTCAACACTGTTTCCTTCATCACTATGTTTCCTTCAACACTGTTTCCTTCATCACTATGTTTCCTTCATCACTATGTTTCCTTCATCACTATGTTCCCTTCATCACTGTTTCCTTCATCACTATGTTCCCTTCATCACTGTTTCCTTCATGTTCCCTTCACTATGTTTCCTTCATCACTATGTTCCCTTCATCACTGTTATGTTTCCTTCATCACATGTTCTTCCTTCATCACTATGTTTCCTTCATCACTATGTTCCCTTCATCACTGTTTCCTTCATCACTATGTTCCCTTCATCACTATGTTTCCTTCATCACTATGTTCCCTTCATCACTATGTTCCCTTATTCACTATGTTCCCTTCATCACCGTGGGTTCCCTTCATCACTATGTTCCCTTCATCACTATGTTCCCTTCATCATTATGTTTCCTTCATCACTATGTTTCCTTCATCACTATGTTCCCTTCATCATTATGTTTCCTTCATCACTATGTTCCCTTCATCACTATGTTCCCTTCATCATTATGTTTCCTTCATCACTATGTTTCCTTCATCACTATGTTCCCTTCATCACTATGTTCCCTTCATCATTATGTTTCCTTCATCACTATGTTTCCTTCATCACTATGTTCCCTTCATCACTGTGGTCCCTTCATCACTATGTTCCCTTCTTCACTATGGTACCTTCATCTCTATGTTCGCTTCATCACTATGTTCCCTTCTTCACTATGGTACCTTCATCTCTATGTTCCCTTCCTCACTATGTTCCCTTCTTCACTATGGTCCCTTCATCACTTTGGTCCCTTCCTCACTACGGTCCCTTCATCTCTATGGTCCCTTCATCACTGTGGTACCTTCATTACTATGTTCCCTTCATCACTGTGGTACCTTCATCTCTATGTTCCCTTCATCACTGTGGTACCTTCATCTCTATGTTCCCTTCATCACTGTGGTACCTTCATCTCTATGTTCCCTTCATCACTGTGGTACCTTCATCTCTATGTTCCCTTCATCACTATGTTCCCTTCATCACTGTGGTGTCTTCATCTCTATGGCTCCCTTCACCACTATGGTCCTTTCCTCACTATATTCCCTTCCTCACTATGTTCCCTTCATCACTATGTTCCCTTCATCTCTATGTCCCTTCATCTCTATGTTCCCTTTCCCTTCATCTATGTTCCCTTCATCACTATGGTCCCTTCATCTCTATGTTCCCTTCATCACAAAGGTCCCTTCATCACTATGGTCCCTTCATCACTATGTCCTACTTGGGCTCCTGCACAGAGTTTATCCTCTTCTTAAAGATGAAGATAAATTTGGCAGTGTTTGGACATCATCCAGCGCGAAGGTGCGTTCGAAAAGAAGTGGTGTTCCAGAGGAACTTGGAACTGAGGAAGAGAAAACGAAAAAAGTGGAGAGATTCCTAGCGTGGAGTCGATGAACCTTCTCGTTTCCTTCTGTCTCCATCGCAGGCCTGCAGCCTCGCTGTGATTGGCCCCAGCTGGAGGGGGGGGGGGGGTAAAATGGAGCAGACATTTTATGACTGGATGTGCACTCTCTACAGAGGATTTGTTTAATGGAAATTTGGTGTAGGGAACATCCCCCGAAGGGCCAAAGAGCTGGAGCAAATCACAGTGATGTGTGTGTGTGTGTGTGTGTGTGTGTGTGTGTGGTAAAATGTGTGATTTTACCCACTGCTGGCACTCTATGCCTCCTCCACCAAAACTAAAAGCTCACACACACACACACACACACACACTTGCTGTTCAAGCTTCTACTGACCTTGTTTATGTTGTGCTGAAAGAAGATTTTAGGTTTTATAGAGTTGCAGGTAAATAGCTAGGAAAGATACCCTTCCACACAAAACATTCAGGACGGGGAGGTATAAGGGGAACGAAGAGAGCGTGAAGGGGTGAATGAGGGAATATGTCCGATGTAGATGGCAACAAGCTCCGACAGCTCGACAGAGGATGGAGGAAGGAGCTTATTTCATGGCTGATTTGTTTTAATATCTGGTGTAACGGCGGGAGAGGAAGCACGGGGTAGAAGGATGGAGAGGGGGAAGAAAAAAAAAAAGGGATAGGAGGAGGAGGGTAACAGAAAGGTCACGGCGAGAATAGAAAGAGAAGGGTAGGTTAGCGAGGTGCGCGTTGGCGGCGATAAAAGGAAGCGCGGTTCCTCTTGTGACGCTGCCAAAATGTCTCCCGTTTTGTCGTTCCGAAAGAACAAAGCGGAAAAAGTACAAAACATGACAAAACATCTGTCAGCCGCTTCAAAAAGCCCGTCTCACTTCTTTTCTCACGAGGGAGCCCAGAGGAGGAATTCGGATTTGACAGTGACAGGAAAGCAGAGTCTGCCAAATTTCCACAACTTTCCAAACGTGTCTGAGGTGTGCAGTTTTCCGATCAGGAAAAAAAAAAAAAAAAAAAAAACGATACAAGAGATATCTCCTTTTTTTCCCTCTTTTTTTTCTGTGTACAGAATGACAACTTTATTCTACTTCAAAGTTGTTCCTTTTTTCTCAGTTAAGCTCCACGAGAGCGTGTTACGGGATTCCTTTCCGTTTGGAAAGGGGAATCAGGACGATGCATTGAAGGTTGGCGCTCTCTGTGATTGTGCGTGCAGCCTCGTGCTGCCATCTAGTGGTGTGTTCGAAAACTAGTCTGGGACATGGAAAATGGAGCTTCCACAAATGTGCACAGGCACACTTGTCTAAGGGATAGAAAATGTTCCTTCCACTTGCATTACGACCCGACAACCCTACTCAAGAATGACAATGCACCTGTGCACCAAGCCATGAAGATCTGCTTCACACACATGCGTTGGCGTGGAAGATCTGCTATAGAAATCCAACTCTATTGAACATGAATCCTCATCCTTACCTTCTCACCTACCTGACTTTATTTATTTCATTCATTCATTCATCTTATAGCGCTTTATCCGATCTTCCCTCGGGTCACGGGGAGTCTGTGTCTATCTCAGGCGTCTATGGGTATTAAGGCAAGATACACCCTGGATGGAATGCCAACCCATCACACACACACACACACACACACACACACACATTCACACACATTCACACACATTCACACACTAGGGACAATTTTCCAAGGTGCCAATCAACCTACCGTGCATGTTTTTGGACCGGGGGAGGAAACCGGAGAACCCGGAGAAAAACCCCCTGAGGCACGGGGAGAACATGCACAAACTCCACACACACATGACCGAGACGGGAATCGAACCCGGACCCTGGCGGTGTGAGGCGAACGTACTAACCACTAAACCACCGTGACCTACTTTTTAAATGTATTAATTTATTTATTATTATTATTTATTATCAACACCCTTATAGCTAAAAGAGCACTCCAATACAGAGAAGAGTGAAGGTATATATATATATATATATATATATTATTATATATATATATATATATATATATATATATATATATGGAAGCACTGCCCAGCAGGAGAAATAAATCGATGGTGTAGACACGAGCTCGCATTTGTCTCTCCTCCATTATTTTGTTTCATGTGTAATTGAGCTGGAAGGCCTATAAGTGGTGTCTTTGTTTGTCTGTGGCGTGGTGAGGGAAAGCATTCGATGCTTGAATTTACTCCAAAAACAAAGAGACGGGATTTCGTTTTTTGTTTTTTTTGTTTTTTTTTTTCCTCCCCTCACTGATCCAAGCACGGTCCGTGTCATAGGCCTGTGTGCAAATTGATGGTGTCATTATCAGTGCAGTGATGCCACTTATTACTCATGTCAAAGTGACAGCTGGTCGCTATGGCACCTGCTGCGCCGCTCGGTGCCAAGTTATTATTCGGGATGATTAGTGACATCATTCTTTCGGCTCGGCTTTCGCAGCAAAGGCAGGACGAATCCTGTTCCAGACCAGAATCACTCCATGAAATAGACTTGAAATCTTTGTCTTTCGGGTTCGCCCTGCAGGAGGGAAACTTTCTAACTCTCTAACGTCAGAGTGGGGAAAAAAACAAAAACAAAAACAAAAAAAACGTCGGGAATGATTATTAATAAAGCCCTTTTTACGTACATTATCGTGGTTCTGGCGAGTGCTGATCCTCTAAAAGAAATCTTTAGCTCAAGCGAGGCAATGATACGCTCCAAGTAACAATCCTATAAATTAAAATAAAAAAAAAACACTAGCATATGTAAAAATATGACATAAGAGAAAGAATGAGTGCCTTTGAGCTACCCAATGGCGTACTCACCAGGAGGTCCCCGTATGGTTCTGACGGTTTAATAGAGTCATGAGGAAAAGAAACTACAAAAGGATAAATTGTTACAAAAATAAATAAATAAAATTAATGAAGCTTTTGAAGTTATTTATCCGCTAATGATGATTTATCAGCACACAAATTTTGCTATCTTTTACTCTTTACAAATAAATCGGATGAGTTTCTAGTCTAACCAGATCGGCTAGCATAAAGGCTGATTTATACTTCTGCGTCGGCCTGCAGTAACCCTTCCGAAACGCTAGTTGGCTGTAGTGGCGCTGTTGAGTTTCTCCGTTGGTGTTTTGAGTGCATTGGGAATAATGGCGGAATTCGTACACTAATGGAATGGAATTACACTAATAAAACAACAAACACAAAATTTTCGTCCCGCCATCCTGCAGAAAATTCCCGGGATTATCCGAGGCAAAACAACACTTTGGGAGGGGGGGGGGGTTGGATTGGGGTTGTAAAGATTCCCGACCTTGGAATTTTGTTGCGATTCATATTCAGGAATGCCGTATGTGACAGAAGAAATCCTGCCTGCACAGTTGGGTGTTGAGAGTGTGTGTGTGTGTGTGTGTGTGTATGAGCTGACCTCAGGAGGTTATGATCCAGGCTGTGAGTCACTACCAAGTGGAGAAAGAGTCTTCATTGTACCCAACCAACTCTGATATAATCAGCTCTTCTCAATGAAGACTCTCTGATGTTGGTTAATGGCGACGCTGCCGAGATTCCATTCACATTATCGGAATTTTATTTGGAGTGTAACTTTTTTATTTTTGCTCTTTTTTACGAAGTGAGAATACTTATGTAGACAGTGTGTGTGTGTGTGTGTGTGTGTCTCCCTAGATCTCTGCTCCACTTAGCTAATGGTCCTTGCAGTCTTTTCCCTCCATGGTGTCATTATTCTGCCTTCCGCGTGGCTGGCACGCTAATAAACACACTGTGAAATGCATTATGGGCCGGGGAGAAATTTGCGGGAGCTAAAGCGTGCCTTTCTTTTCTCTCAAAACAGTCCGTGCTCTCGTGCTCATTGTGTCTTCCGAGCAAAGTCCTTTTTTTTTTTTTTTTAATCATCCGTGATTGGAAAGTCAGCGAGGCTGATCTTTTCTCCATCTGCTTTGTAAACAGATCTGTTAAAATCTTTTGAAAGGCGTGAAATGACTGCGGCCGCTCGTAATTCCTCCGAAACGAAAGACTCGTAAGACGCTTTCTGTGGGATGGGGGGGTGATGGGCGTTCGGGATAAACATCTGAATAAAGAAGCGTTGAGGTGGCGAGATGAGTTCCGAGTCTTGTCGGTCGTTCGCTACGATAAAAGGAATCGCGCGGTTTTGTCGGTTGGTACAACGCTAAAAACTGACTCGATAAGTTTTTCCGACATTTTTTCCGACATTTTTTCCGAGATTTTTTCCGACATTAGTCAACATTAGGTTGAAGCATAAATCAACCTGGCCCATCTGGTTAGATTAAAAAACACCTTCGAGGACTATTCTGTTTTCTGCATGTTTAAAAATGTGCATGTTTGGACGTGAAGAACCCCCCACTGAAGTGGAGAAGACACCAGAAGGTCCTGAGCAAAGATAAATCACGCATCATAACGATCTACCCACAATCCTCTGCGTGAACGTATACGATTTCCGCGCGGTTTTTTTTTTCCCTTCCTGGAAGGTCATCTTATACCCCGCAGTGGAAAGAGGCGGCGCTGGAGCGTGACTTATAGGTGAGGTCGATCCACAGGACATTCCAATGTCAATATAAGGGCATTTCCTGAACGCTCGCTCGCAGCCGAGTCAACAACGACACACAATGGCTCTGTGTGAGTGTGTTCAATGGCATTGTGGGAAACGGGTCCTATGAAAGATGGGTCCGAAACCTTTAATTAGGAAGACTGATGGACGCTGACACACCTTTCCTAGCTCCAGTTATCAGTCATGACCGGGAGCCGTAAATAACTGCTCTACCGCCCCCCCCCCAGCTTTTTCTTAATCCCTCTTGTTCTTTTCTTTCTTAACTCCATCTCGCCCCATTTTTTTTGTTGTTTCCCATCACTCCTGTTCTCTTTAATAGCACGTACAGGCTCGGTCATTAGTGGACCGTGGTGTGCTTTGAGGCACATAATAACACCCCGATGCGGGAGCCATCTTTTCGGAACAAAGGAGCAGGACGGTGCCATCAGTTTCTCGATTGTAACCAAAGTTAATTGCTGTAGAGGATATTCCCAGTGGTTGTGCTGGTGTAAAACTGATACTTCAGCCGATCTGGTACAAACCATCTGGTGGCTTTCTCCAGTAGACAATAGTCTGACTTGATGGGGGTTGATGAAGACCATTTGGCCGTGCCCAGGGTATCAGCTTTTAATGCAGCGGTCCAGAACGCTGGACAAGGAGAGCTCATCGGGTCTTACGAAGAAGAGAAAAAAAAAAAAAAAAAAAAAGCTCATGGAGAGCTCATGTGGTGGTGATGAGTCGTTCGTGCGACTCAGAAGAACGAATCGAGAATCACTCAAAGAGTGATTCGTTTGTTTTTTCACTCCAGGACGCAAAGCATCGTAGGTTATGTCCAGGAAACATAACCGTGTGTCCTGTAGTCCAAGATGTTCGTTCTTTTGTCATGTGACTTTCAAAGACGCCATGCAGAGCGCTGGGAATTCTCTAGTTCATCTCACAACTCTTCCGAGTCGTTCGTTCTTGTGCCATGTGACTCCCAGAGATGCTGTGCATAATTATAAATGATTGGTTCTCCTCACACCGCCAGGGTCCGGGTTCGATTCCCGTCTGTGTGTGTGGAGTTTGTGCATGTTCTCCCCGTGCCTCAGGGGGTTTTTCTCCGGGTTCTCTGGTTTCCTCATGCACGGTAGGTTGATTGGCACCTTGGAAAATTGTCCCTAGTGTATGAATGTGAGTGTGTGAGAGTGTGTGTATCCTGCAATGGACTGCATTCCATCCAGGGTGTATCCTGCCTTAATGCCCATAGACGCCTGAGATAGACACAGACTCCCCGTGACCCGAGGGAAGATCGGATAAAGCGCTAGAAGATGAATGAATGAATGAATGGAAATCATTGATCAGTCAGGATCGTTGAGTCAGGATCTGCTGATTGCTATTTTATTTTATTTCCGATCAAAGTGATCAAAAATGAACTAAAAGAGAAAAAAAACCCGAATCGTCGTTTTTTTTAGGATCAAAGTCAGACCGAAGTTCCCGCGATGAATCTCTCTACAGGTGCTTTCCTTGGTGCGGATCTACTTCGTCATCTAGGACAGAGATCCTTAAAGTGCTAGACAGTAATTAAATGCAATTTCACAGCACGGGCTGATTAAGGACTTGTGCCATTATGTTTGTGAGGAACTCATTAAGCTCTCCGAGCTCTTGGACAAGTGTACTTTTGCGGAACGAGATGCTGAGTGCCTCGATTTCTCCGCGTCTACCTCCTTAACCGCAATAAGCGTAGCGAAGAGGGGTTTTTTTTTGGGCGGGGGGGGGGGAGAAAACAAGCACACAATAATATGAAGTAAAACTCTTGCAAATGAAGGACTCCAGGCAGCGACCGTGATCATGCTGACAAGAGTTTGTCATGCTAAGCACTTTTCTCCTGCCACGATGCTGCTGGGGTCTAATCAAAAGAAGTGATTCTGGTTGCTAAGATCGTCGGTAAGACAGCGTCAAATGCTAATTGCCTGGAAGTAAGAGTGTAGGGACGTGTTATTCCGTTTACAAGAAAAGCAAGGCATTTTACAGGCGACGATATGAAACGAAGAATTGAGCGCGGAAAACGAGTAAAAACCCGTGAAAACGTACACTGCGTACGAGTAACTAGCTTTGTTTACTCTATAGTATTTTTTATTTATCCATACTTATTTATCCAAAATTGTCACCTTGCGCGGGAATATAGCGTTCGTCTGGAGCAAAAGCACCACAATATGAACACGAGGCAAATACAACGCTTCTAGTTTAACCAGGTTTAACTTGCTATGTTACAAGTAGCTACAATTATGAATATAAAATTTATGAATATAAAACTATAGAGGTTACTTTGGAAATGTAAAAGATTACAGATCACAAAAGACACTATTTAAAATTAAATAAGTAGCGTAACCAACTACATTTGTTTACTTTCATTTGTCCACTAGGTGGCGCTTACTGTAATTAACAATATAAGGGAAAAAAAAACTTTCAATCGCTCAGAAAAAAATAGGTTATATCTTACGAAATTGAGCTTCATCAGAATCAAATTTCATATGGGGGAAATTTTTGTGTGTGGGGGGGGGGGGGGGGGGGGGCGTGGTTTGGGATTTGTAATCTTTAACATTTTTCGAAAATAACCGTAATTATTTACATGGTTTTTTTTTTCTCAGTAACTGTAGCGAATTACTGTTACTTTTATTTTGTAATTAAATTACGTAACGCCGTTAATCTATTAACTCGTGCAGTACCGAGATACTGTAGCTATAACTATACAGCGTATATTTACACTAGTATTCAAAAAAAGTTAGTTAATGAAAGTGTATCTCCGAAACGTTTATTCCGAAGTTACGGACGCAATAACGTGTCGGTTGACCGTCGTTGGAACAACATCCCAAAGAACGTCGCCCCCGTTCCTCCGAGGCTGGACTCCGAGGAGTGTGTTTGTGGCTAGCTCTCAATGCTATCATCAGGAATATCCCCCCCCGGGCCTTCAAAGCTCCCTGCTTCATGGATCAGTGTGGCCGGGGAGATCCAGAAGCTCCGGTTTCAGGCCGCAACGTCAGTCTGTCAGCAGGAAGAGATAGAAAGACAGAAACAGAAAGAGCAGGGTGGAGACGCGGAGAACATGCGGCCTGGCAGGAGGCTAACAATGGCCACGTTTAGAGTCAATACATCCAAACAATAGGGAATAGTCTCGTTAGTGTCGCGGATTCTTCCCCGGCATGATTGATTAATTGGTTTATGGCCATCTAGGAGGATGTTCAGGGGGGAGGGAAAAAAAAAAAAAAAAAAAAGAGGGATATATAAATATTCTGAAAGCAGAGCTTACTCGCTAGCCTCATTAGCATTCAAGGTTTCCAGTACAGTGTTGCAGATATACCAGGGCTTTGGCCAGACTAATTCCTGCTGCTCTTACTTAATCACAAGAGCTTTGGAGAGCTGAAGAGATTAAAAGGAAGAAAACAGAAACTTAAATAGAGTTGCAAAGGCACTCCGAGGGAAAATGCAGGTGAGCTGCCAAATCAAACAAAAAAACAAATTCCGGTCTCAGCATGCGTCGCTCTTATTGGGAGGTGTGTGTGTTTTGTTTTTTTGTTTTTTTTGCTGTGTGGTGTTTTTTTTTTTTCTTTTTTAAATCTCTCCCAGAACTTTAAGAGCTTAAGATTAGGATCTCGTTCAACCTCTATCTCATTATCATTCCTCCAAAGCTTTGCCCTTTTGCTGGTATTTACTCTATTGTCATTTCGTACTTATTTGAACATGCAAATGAGGTGCGATGGAGAGCTACGGCATCTGCCTTCGCTCAAAAACACACATCGCGCTTCTCGGGAGTGATGCTCGCTCGCCCTACTCTCCCCCCCCTACTCCTCCTCCTTCTGCGTTCGCCCAGAGGAGCAGTCCCGTCGGCCACCATGGCAGCGTTGGAGGCAAATGAAACCCAGAGGCCTGCTGTGCGTAAAATCGCAGCCTAACACCATTAGAGACATCCGAGCAATCACGCTCGCCGGGCTCAGGAGAGACAACAGGAGTTTCCACTCGGGCTGTTTCTCAAGCCATTTGGGGCATTTTGTGATGAGTGTCTCGTACGAGCCGCAGCCGTTTCCTTCCCTAGAAAAGGCCAGACGAAAAAAGCGAGAGAATTACGAGGTTCTAATGAAATAAGAGGCACCAGCGACAAGTCAGAGACGTCCCGGGAAGCCGGAGAGAGGGTTTCATCACCTGTGTGTAATGTATAAATATACAAGTTCAAAGTGGAGGTGTTATAGCAAATCAATCGCTAATAAGGCGTTCATTCCATGGGAACGGAATGCCGCACAAATCATGTTAATCGCGCCGCACAATCACGTCTGAGATCTTTGTTCATGTAAGATATGACCAATCAAAATGGATTTGAGATATAAAAAAAAAAACAAAACAACAACAACAACAACAACAGAAAAACGAGCGATCCGTGCTGGGAACGTTGCCCTTATTTTTTCGGAATTCCGAGCACTTAAAGGAATGGCGAGCGGTTCTGCTGAACTGATGCTGATCTTTATGTTCGGGATAAGCAGATAGTAAAGACGTTATGCGCTTCTACCCTGATTAATGCATTGCCACCTGTTTGTAAATACATACAGTAGCGTGCGAAAGTTTGTGGCAGGTGTGAAAAAATGCTGTAAACAAAGAATGCTTTACTTTCATAAACGAAAGAAATGCAGTGAATGAAGAAAAGGTTTAGCGGTTAGCACGTTCGCCTCACACCGCCAGGGTCCGGGTTCGATTCCCGTCTCGGCCATGTGTGGGTGGAGTTTGTGCATGTTCTCCCCGTGCCTCAGGGGGTTTTTCTCCGGGTTCTCCGGTTTCCTCCCGGTCCAAAAACGCACGGTTGTATGTGTGTGTGTATATGTGTATGTGTGTGTGTGAGTGTTGCCATCACTTCCCTTACTTCTACTTCTTCTAAAGTCACTCACAACAAATATTGATTTTTCTTTTCTTCGCTCACTTTATAAATGGACAAAAATAAACAATCGTTATTTATATTTCTGCGTTGGTTGTTTACCTTTGTATATGCATTGTATATATTTGAGTTATCGTTAGAGATATTCGAGTCGCATGTCGCTTTGTCGCTCGCTAGTGCGAACTCAATGGCATGTAGGTGTGTATCAGCATCTTTAACCGCATTTCTGCTTTATATCCCTTGCAGCTGCATCACCAACACACCACCCCTTCCCCCCCCCCCCCCCCCCCCCCCCCCCCCCCCCCCCACACACACACACACACACACACTGCAGGACACGCGTGCGCCTTTGGGGTAAATAAGACTTTAAACCGTCCAATGAGAGAAGCTCTGCTTCCGTCCGTCCAATGAGACTGGTCAGTCTTTCTCTTTCTCCTTCTTTCTCTCTGCCGCTTTCAAACTGAGCATCGAAATGTCTGTGTGGCAGAGGAACGAGAGAGGAGGAAGATGAAGGAGTTAGGAGACGCGTGAAGAGTAGCTAAGAGCTTCTGTCACCTCTGGTGTGAACAGCCCTGAGATGTCGGCTGCTTTTTAAATTAAGCTTCTGTCAGACCAGGAAGTGAGACATGCACACTTGTGCGCGCGCGCTCGTGTGTGTGTGTGTGTGTGTGTGTGTGTGTGTGTGTGTGTGTGTGTGTGTGTGTGTGTGTGTGTTAGGGGGCGCCTCGTGTGGAAAAATCACACCCTCTAAACGCTCTAATACAACCCAATACACAAATGTCTCCCGCAGCACGGCGCCTCAATAAACACTGTGCTGTCAACACAACAAACGCTTGGTCTGGAAGGAGCCTCGCACAAAGCTTAGCTGTCAGCTTAAACTGTTCGAACGAGAGATACGGATGGAGAGAAAGACAGAGAGAGAGAGAGAGAGAGAGAGAACCTGTCACCACAGGCAACAAAAGGGGCTAAGCTTTATAAGTTTTGCATGCCAAACTACATGCTATCTGCCCTATTGTCTGCCGCAAAAGTCTGTTGTGGTGAGACCAGCATGCCTGCTAGGCATTAGCAGAGCCAGGCGGCGTGAAACAAAAGGTCGAGGTAATTCCTTTTCTTTCACACATGGGCGAGTTTTACTCCCCACTCAAGCCAGACTCTGAGTCACTTTTAACAAGAGTTAGCGCTGCTCCTGATAGGCTGGAGACGGCGCAAAGAAAAAAAAAAAAGGAAAAGAAAAAGCCCCCGAGGGGAGGAGGGGCAGCCGCGAGCCTCGGCGCGATAAAATCAAGCGCTACAGGTGTAGCTGGGTCCTTTATCAACACTGCCATTGTTCGCTGTGCCAACCGCCGCTCGGGCTAAAAAAACCCACACACACACACACACACACACACACACACACACACCTACATGCGAAATTTTTTAAATCGTCCTCCCTTTCCTCCCTCCTACGCCTACGCGCGCACGTTTCCACCCCCGGAGAGATCGACGTGACGTGCACCTGAGCTCTGAGCCCCGGGCTGGCTTGACATTCTTAGACACCGTGTCATCCTGAAGTGCCGGAATGAGCCTGCCAAATTCTAACACGGCCCGCAGGAAGGTTGAGGAAGGGGAGGGGCCAAAGATGTTGACACCGGGGACGTGACAGGAGTGCATTATGAACCCCAGAGCTTTTTCTTAAAAAAACACACACACACACACACACACACACACTTGCTGACTTCCTCCACTGACTTCAAAAGTGATTATCACCCACAATCCTGGGCATTAAGGCAGGATACACCCTGGATGAAATCACACACACTCACATTCACACACACATTCACACACTAGAGACAATTTTTCCAAGGTGCCAATCAAACCTACCGTGTATGTTTTTGGACTGGGGGAGGAAACCGGAGAACCCGGAGAAAAACCCCCTGAGGCAGGCGGAGAACATGCACAAACTCCACACACACACATGTCCGAGACGGGAATCGAACCCGGACCCTGCCGGTGTGAGGCGAACGTGATAACCAATAAACCGACCGTGTGCCCCCTTATTTCATTATTATAGATAATTATTATAGATAAACGTGTCCATGCAGAGAGATATAAACATATACCATTCCGACACACTATTGTGTTTGTACGCAATCCATCGCAACCTACTTTTAAGTCTTTAAACCCCAATATTTATAGTGTGGAATGAATGGGAACACTTTTAACATCGGTGGGTGATGTCGTGGCGGTGTTGCACGTGTTGGTTTGGAGATGGACAGCAGGAGATCTTCCACTCTAACCCAGATCTTCGTGCCACTCGTTTGGTGCACATGGGCGTCGTCATGTTGCCACCATGTTTTTTGCTATCTTATCAAACAGACACCAAATGTCTGGCTTAAAAGGAGAAAACGTGGAAAATATGATCGGTTAACCAGGCGACGCACGGGACGCGCGATGTTTCCGCACTCCCAGACACTCGTCTATCGATTCCTCGGGGTGCAGAAGCAACTATCCGTCAGTCTCCTGATGATGCGAATGAAGTGTCTCCTTCTCTTAAAGGAAGCATTTAGGATCATTACAGGCGGCGCGCTCTATAAACCCCAGGTTGCCACGTCTACACAAATCAAACAATAGAGCGAAAAACCTAATGGAGGATGCCACCAGTTTCCAAGGCGACGATTATGATAGATTTGGGCGAGAGACAAGACAGGTAATTGGAAAAAGATTGATGGGCGGCCGAGAAAAATCCCATCCAAGTCTCTTTGGGAATAAGTACATGCGGCATTCTCTCAACCCGCCGCGATCGCTCTCCGTCCATCTCTTTTCAGATAAAAGGTCCGAAGGAAAAAAAAACCCGTCAGGATCAGGGATGATTTCTGGCGTTTGTTAACAGGATGCACGGCACATCGGTACCTCCAGGACAGCGTTCAGGAGACGCTTTGTCAACCTCGCCGCCCGAAACAGCTGGCGCGTTACATCATCAGCTCAAGTGGGGTTTCGTAAAAAAAACAAAAACAAAAACGGAGTCATAAATTCACACTTATTTACTTTATTAGCTTTTTATATATTCGGAAGTGGGGCACTATTGTGGTTTAGTGGTTAGCACATTCGCCTCACACCGCTAGGGTCCGGGTTCGATTCCCGTCTCGGCCATGTGTTTGTGGAGTTTGTGCATGTTCTCCCCGTGTCTCAGGGGGTTTTTCTCTGGGTTCTCCGGTTTCCTCCCCCGGTCCAAAAACATGCACGGTAGGTTGATTGGCACCTTGGAAAATTGTCCCTAGTGTATGAATGTGTGTGTGTGTGTGTGTGTGAGATGGGTTGGCATTCCATCCAGTGTGTATCCTGCCTTAATGCCCATAGACGCCTGAGATAGACACAGACTCCCCGTGACCCGAGGGAAGATCGCATAAAGCGCTAGAAGATGAATGAATGAATGAATGAATGAATGAATAATGAAATAACGAGGGGTGTTTATTAAAATAGATAATTGCGTGAAAATGTAAAGAGTATAAAATGATGAATAAAAGGAGATGTTAATACGAACGTGCGTTTTTACAGAGTAATTGATGAATTGTTTCTTTAAGGACGCCCCTCGCGCCCAGGACCGAGAGCTTCCAAGGCACTTTGAGGAGGACTGAAAGTGACAACACTCCTCTTCACACACACCACACACACACACACACACACACACACACACACACACACACACAAACACACAGAGAACTCATCTCCTGTGCGGCACGCTGTCAGCTCGTCATCTCTCACTCGGTGCGCTCGACTAGACAGCAGCGAGCATGCTGGGATATGTCAGCCAGCAAAATGGAGTCTTCTCATTAGCTCTCCCCACACCTGCTGTTTCTCTCTCCTTAAGAGTCACCGAGCAAACAAACACACACACACACACACACACACACACAAATAAACAAACACCTATACAGCTGGATACCTCAACAAGTCAATGTAATGGCGCCCCGCCGACGCAGAGGCTCGAAGCTGCACATTCCAACCACGTTCTTAACACATGGCTTCATCAGAATAAAAAGTGCATAAAAAAAGTGAATCCCTTTGACACATCTATTCAACCTCCACATTCTCCTTTAATTACTTTAGATATGCATTTAAAATGTAAGTAATATTAAAGATTAACTTTAATACACAGGTAAAAAAAAGACTATTTATAGCAGATAAATAAAGCAGAATAAATAAATGTAAATACAATGGCATTAAATAGTGTGACGTGTCATTCAGTAATAAGTCATTTAAAGATAAATGTATGTGAATATATATATTATATATATATATATATATATATATATATATATATATTATATATATATATATATATTTTTTTTTTTTATTCTTTGCTGCTGAAACAAAAGCTACATAATTCCACCAAATGGTTACATCTGCGCGAATATATACAATGATTATCTTATCTCCAGTTTATTTGTGTTCTGTTTGTTTTTTATAGCAATCTAATGTTAAGAAATGTGGTGTGAGAATATATTAAACATTTCATACGGCTAAACTGTCACTTTGACACATGTGGGATTTGACCTCACAGCCTGTTGGTGTTTTTATAGTATTTTGTATTATCTCTGTATATAATTAAAACTGTACACGATTGTGTGTGTGTATATATATATATATATATATATATATATATATATATATATATATATATATATATATCTATACATATACATACATATATATATATATATATATATATATTATATAAAAGATTCTGAGATTACTAAACACTTTCATTGACTTTAACAACAAATTGCATAAAAATAAATAAATAAAAAACACTTTTATAGACGTATAAATAGAGCACGTTTCTCCGTCACCTTTGACTCATCACTGTAAACTTGTATCCCATACGATCATCCAACATGAAAACCCCAAATCTCCTTTAGAGACGTGTTGTTCAGGGTAAAAGGCGTCATTGATTGAGATTACAAGGCAAAGGCCACCCATGGTGGTGTGTGTGTGTGTGTGTGTGTGTGTGTGTGTGTGTGTGTGTGAGAGAGACATAAAGAAATACAGAGAGAATCTTTTTTTTTTTTTTTTACGTCCTTCACCCCACGCTCAGCTGGACTCCGAAACTCAGTCTTCAAAGGTCCGAGGAAGCTTTAAAGCTCCCTCCTGTGTTTTTTTTTTTCTTTTTTTTTTTTCAGGAACAATGAGGTGAAGGCGTCTCAACAGGCTGAGAAAAAAGCAGCTTGTTGGCCGAGGAGCTGCGAAAGGCAGGGGATCATCACGAGAAAGAAAGACACGACAACAGTGACCCGCAGGAGGGTCTCTCACTGTCTGCCAAAGGGCCAAGGAGGTGAGAGGCCCTCACACTCTCTCGCCTCTTTGTGTGTGTGTGTGTGTGTGTGTGTGTGTGTGTGTGTGCTATGAAGAGGCTATCTGAGATGTACTTGGGAGGGGCGGTGGGGAAAACTAATTCCATACAGGTATGGAGCACATGCTATTGTAACAAAAGGAAAATCCTGATGAGTCCTTAAAGATCGCTCTGACGGCACACCTCTATTCTCACCGCATTAGTTTTTCTACACGTCGGAATGTAAACATTATATCAATCTTTATTGTTCATATTTTTTCGGTGAAACTTTTGGACCGAGCGCACAGGCATTTCGATACAATACGCACTCGAAGTGTTTGCAAAGCTGTTTCCTGTGAGAAAATAGGTTTTGAGCACTCCAGGAAGTGCTTTCTTTTCCCCCCCCCTATTGTCTTGAACCAAAATGAGATCAAATTGAGTTCAAAACTAAAGGGGGAAAAAAAAAACGATACTTCTGGGTATTTCGGGTGAATCATGCTTATAACACAGATATAACTAGTTATTATATACTAGGAATTATTATATAGATAAAAGATTCTGTGCATCAATAGTGGATTGGGATGCATGATTGTGTATGTCAGGGTGGGGTGCCTATACTTTTGGTCATGTGTGATGTAATGTGTGAAGTTATAATACATGTTAAAACTAGTGCTACAAATATTATTTTAATGCACAACAAAAATACATATAAGGTACTATATATATATATATATATATATATATATATATCTATATATATATATATATATATATATATATATATATATATATATATATATATAAACGCCCGCTTCTAAATTGCTTTAAGAGTACCTTATATTTTGTGTTATTTTGGTGTCTTACATGTATTTTTTGTGTGTATATATATATATATATATATATATATATATATATATATATATATATATATATATATATATATATATATATATATATATATATATATATATATATATATATCTATATAATTAAAGGAGAAAAAATATATCCAGGTTGAGGATCCTAATTAGCATAGAGACCCTCATTCATATTTATATCCATATCCACAATCAGCAACTTCTCATCAGACACCATTTTGATTAACAATGGGGTGGAGGGGTGGAGGGGTGGAGGATGGGGGGGGGGGGGTGTTCATTACATCTGGTCATTAGAAGAAACGAGTACTGTTAATATCAGGGTCCTGATGATGATGTAATATAAACCCCATTTCCTGTAGTATTTCTGATCACACACTGACGTATCCTGCATTGCACAATAAAAATATCTACGCAACGAAAATGTGTGTCCACAAATAAATAAATAAATAAATAAATAAACAAATAAACAGGTCTGGGTTGACGTGAAGCTAGGTCCGAAAAGCTCAGTGTAACTTCTCAGACACGGTGGGTGGATGTTTATTTGACGGAGACATTGTTTTGAGGGGGGCGTGAGTGCCAATTGAATTTGCAGATGATTGTCCTTCCTTGATGGCCGTGTCTAGGTGAACTATCTCAAAGCTTAGGGACTATCAGCTCTTTGTGAAAGGTGATTAGGTGACATCACAGGTTGAGAGGAAACAGACGCACATCCTGTGAAATGACAAAACAGTGTTTGTGTGTGTGTGTTGGGGGGGGGGGGGGGGGGGGTGCATCAACTAGTAGTAGTATTAGTAGTAGTCAGGTCAGTGATATTTCATCACCGCTGGGTTAAAATGGGAGGCTATTAATAGGCCGGGGATGGAAATGAAACGGAGCGATGAAGGGTTAATTACATTTCAGAAACCTGAGGTTCGAATAAACAATATCTTGTTGTAATGTAATAACTGTGTAATAAATACTGAATAGCGTGTTCTTATATTACCCAGACATATAATGCAGTTATAAATGATATATAAAGCAGCAGACATACCCCTGTGTGACATTGGAAACATTTTAGTTCTGACAAATAACCCCCCCCCCCCCCCCAACCTCATGCCTATATAAGGAGATCCGGAGGCCTTGCACACTACACACACCAACCCACACTTGGGCAAGGAAAGTGTGTTTTACACCCTTTAGGTGTCCCCCTGTGTGTGTGTGTGTGTGTGTGTGTGTGAGTGCCGGGACAGTGTTGGTTAACTGCAGGCGTGGTGTGTGTTTACTGTAAACACGAGGTGCAAACTTCTGACCCGGAAGTACGATCTGTGAAAGAGGTGTCTTGACTGGACGTGGCATAAATCCGAACGGGATATTTACGACGCGTTCTCGTGAGCCTGTCAACTCGTGTAACACGAGCGCAAACACGCGCGCGAACACACACACACACACACACACACACACACACACACACCCACACACACACACACACACACAAACACGCGCACGCAGGAGTCCCAGTGGAGGCTGAGCTTCGGTCTGCGCGGCGCTGCGTCTGGATTGGCGAGCGCGTTTGTTATTACTGGTGACGTGTTTCTCCGCCGCTCTTGCCCCTCCTCAGCCTCCTCCTCCGCCTACCCCGAGCCATCCCCCTTACCGCCCCCCCCAACCTTCCCCGGGTCCGTTCCCGAGCCACGCTCTCGTCTTCTTCGAAGTCGCAGTGTTTCAGTCGGTTGTCATGGCGGAGGGACGTGGCGATCTGCCGCCGCTTCAGCCGCCGCTTCAGCTCACGTCGCCGCCGGCCAGCAAGCGGCCGTGCTTGCGTCCCGCTCCGCGGGGTCCAGGTCCGGGGCCCGGGCCGGGGCTTTCGAGCGGGCGCCCTCGCTGTCCGGAGTCGTTGCTGGACTGCGCCGCTAAGGCCGTAGCGGAGAAGTGGGCCTTCGAGCGGGTGGAGGAGCGCTTCGAGAGGATCCCCGAGCCCGTCCAGCGCCGCATCGTCTTCTGGTCCTTCCCGAGGAACGAGCGGGAGATATGCATGTACTCGTCATTTCAGTGCCGCGCCGCGGCCGAGGAGTCCGCGTCCACCGCCGCGAGCTCCTCCTCCTCGTCCGCCGCCGCCGCCTCGTCGTCGGCCGGACCCGCCGGAGTCCCGCCGAGTCCCGGTCCCGGAGCCGCGGCCGCCCCAGCGGGCGGCGCGAGTTCCGCAAGCGCTGGCGCCAGCGCCGGGGCCGACGGACTCCCTTTCCGACGCGGGATCCGCCTTTTGGAAATGGGCTGCGTGGAAAACGTCCTGCAAGTCGGTGAGTGCGCGCGGCGCTGCCTCCACACGGGCCCCTTTTGTTTACCGAATTCTGGGAAATGGGTAAAAAAAAAAGAAAAGGAAAAAAAAGCGACGCTCCTGTTTCCGAAGTTTCTTGCGACTATACAGTCAAAAACGGAGCTGGTTTCCTTTTTAAGTCATTTTGAAAGGAAAGAAAACAAACCGCACTCTTAAAATTAGTACCAGTAAAAAAGAGGGTGACCGTGAAAAGAAAAAGGTAAGTCGGAATCGCAGGCGTTTGGGTCGAGTTTCATTTGCTGCTGATGAAAGGCAGGCTTTTAAAGATTAAAGGGCCGCTGTGTGTCCCCTGTCCAGGTGTGTCTCGGTCCCGGTGTGTCCTATCGGACTTCCTCGTATATACATTTAACGTATAAATGTTACATGCGATTAAACAAAAACAACAACGTTGCTTTATGTTGCAATTTGTGCAATTCGGGAAGCCGACATTTGAGCTCTCTCAATGAGCACTCCATTCTCCCCCTTTTTCTAAAGAAAGAAAAGAAAAAAAACACAACAAACCCGTATTGTATAATCTGCCTCACAGCTCGATTTGTCCGCTTTTCACTTTCCACTAGGGAACGATAATCATATTTATATTATTATTTTTATTATTATTATTATTATTGCATTTTCACTTGTGCACCAGGTTATTTCGGATCCCTGTGACTCTAATCAAGTGCGCTTCAAATCTCTTGGCTTTTGTTTATTTGCTTGCATGATCGGGACAAAGAAGCAGGACGTGAAAACACCAGCACTGAAATCGAATGATTTATGCATTTATTTATTTATTTTACTGCTTTTCTGTTGCTTTCTTCAAGAAAATGCGTGTTTGTTAAAGAATAAAGCGTTTGCTTTGTAAGTAAAAGGAAAATATTAGGCTCGGAACAGCCTACACAATGAGCTCTCCTCCCCCCATGATAGGACACAGAGCTCTCTCCCATCAATCAGCGCAGGAAGAAAGCCTCTCCTATAATGTGCTTTATTTCAGACAAAGACTAACCACAACAGATCCATTCCTCTAACATATATATTCCTATAACGTGTGTGTGTATGTATATATATATATATAATATATAATATATATATATATATACACACACACACACACACACACCCTTGTGTGTAAGCTGAAGGATGCATTGATGATCGTGCCTTTGTTGTCTGTTTATATGTTTATTTTGTCCTTTCTCGCTCACGTAGGCTTGCCTGTCAGGATAGCCGAGACACGGGCTTAGTCATGCACTGCGAGCGTTTCGGTGAAATGACTGGTGGCAGAGCAGAAAACCCATGTGAACAGGGAGTTGAAAGTATGCAGGATATGCGACCCGGTGCACGCTTGTGGTGATATGAAGTGTGTGTGTGTATACGTCGGTGACATTGTTGCTTGCTAGTACGCGATCGTTGTCGGTAATCACGTCAGAGCAGAGAAACCATTCGTTATTGATACTGCAATCAATCGTTTATTTATTTATTTATTTACCAAATGCATTGTGCCTGGAAAGATGGAATGACTGCATCACGCATCTTGTATTTATTACCGTGTACTTTTCGGGGCTCTAAAATGATCCTGTGACGATATACAAGCCGTGACGTTTGAAGCGGTTAGCCCTGGGCGCGAGGGGTTATTCGCAGGCCGCGTTTTCAGCCCCAACACTGCCCACCTTTGTGAGTCGGCCGTGTGTGTTTTGGTTTTCTCAAAATAGCAGTCCCAGGATTCCCCAAATCCCCATTACACTTAGGTGTTTCGGAGGCCCATGAAAGCATACATACACCTGATTGAATAAAGACGCCGTGACGCGTTTACTCTTACAAAGCCCTGCTGTGTTTCTGCCTATGTGGAAACGCGATAACTCGACTGTAATGCAATAACGCGGGCGCTTATTTAACCGCCTCGAAAGGCCTCGTCCGCTTCGTGCCTTATAGGGGAGTCGGCGTTCTCCGGAGGAAACTTCGCGAACAAACGTTTCTGGTTGTTGCCTGCGAGTGGTTGACTTAACATGTGCACCCAAATATGTTTGCGATAAAATTGGTATAGTGGTTTTAAAAAAAAGTCGTTATTTGCTTTACCATCTTATAAGTACCGAAACAAAGGAAACAAAAGAGCGCCAAAAACTAGCAAATGGTTTGGGACGTTCGTTTCGCCATCCGTCCAAACACGGCTGTGATTTGTTTATATGTTTATATCGGATTTATATTGCCTATTATTGCTATGACATGCTAACTAGCTACATAGCGACACAACTTTATCATTGCTGAGAAAACCAGGTGGCGTCGAAGCTCCTTGGATTTCTCGCTAACTGCCTGCTGGGTTTTTATTGGCTTATTAAACGCCGTCTTTACTGCCACTTGGCGGCCCTAAATTTAAACATCGCACACACATATCGTGGAAATCTCCGAGCGTGCCGCGATACGGGATATTTTGCTCGTATCACCCGTCACTCGGTCTTGCGATGATGTGCGAAGGCGGGTGTCGGTGTGAAATTCCCCCCCCCCTCCTCCTCCTCCTTCTCGCTTTTTTAGTAGACGAGATGTAGTGGCAGAAAACTTGTTGTTTTTCTGAAAGTCTTACATATATTTATTTTTTTCATTCCTCCCCTCTTTGAACCTGGCAGTCACAAAGGAACCACAAAAGAAGTGCAGAAAGTTGCTCTGATGTTTAACGCCTACGCAGGGCCCGGGGTTTCACACTACAGCCCGTGCAAGGAAGCCAGCTTTGCTCACAGATGTGTTATGAGTGCTCACGATTGTGTTATGCAGCTCCTACGCTACTAGCGTGACTACGTGGCTCCCTAATAAGTGTGCTAGGCAACTTACAACACGGCTGCTACACTAATAAGACGTGTTTCCCCGTGTGTGTGTGTGTGAGAGAGTCTCGGCTGATGCAAGGGGGACCCGCTGATATCTCAGCAGCGTGCCAGGAGACTCGCGAGGTCCCCGGGTATATTTTTGGCAGCTCGCAACCTTGCCATGAGTCTTTACAGGAACTACAGGTGTGTGCTACGAGTCTTCTAGCTTGCGGCGACGTGAATCACGACGGAACGCCTTTTTAGGTTCGCCAAAGCGAGGACCCTTGGCGCACCGCCGTGTCTTTTATCAGAATAATTCATTCCAGAGTGTGTTTGCGTAAGAACACACTCCACCCCCTCCCCCATCAGTGCTAGAAGAGCTTCCAGCTTTCAGTCAGGCCTGAGGATTATTATGGGTCATGCTTTGTTACCCAGCTGTAGAATCTCCTCTTGGTTTCAAATAAGGGAGGAGGTATTTGGTGTGTGTGTGTGTGTGTGTGTGTGGGACTGGGGGTTGTGAAGAGCACAAAGCTGTGACGGGGCGTTTTTATGGAACCTCCTACAGAGGCAAAAGTTGCACCAGGATCCCAGAGGGATGAATCTACGTTTGTGTCTTTTTTAGCATCTTCAGAGCTGCAATCCCGCCCTCGAGCTTTCCGCTCTCCTGCTCAAACCCTCCAATATTCCTGACAGGCCTTTTCAGTGTTAGTGGTTTCGTTGGGAATGCACGAAAACACAGTGGTTTGGGTGTGTGTGTGTGTTTGCAAATTCGGCTAGTCCTCCATTATTTTATCGTGGTTTATTAAAAAACACACAAACACACTGGTTTTCGTTCAAACGCACCGAATCCTGCCGTGTACTCTTTCGTTCATGAGCAGCGGTCGACCGCGAGAGCAACTTCAGTTTTACGCGATGGTTTGATCGAGCGTTCCCCCGTTATTTCCCTCTCCGGATAAAACCGCGGCTATTTTTTTTCCCGGTATTGGGGGGGGTTTAGTTATGAAAGGAAACTTTTTCATACGAGAGAAAGGCGGAAGTTTTACCGGGGCGCCTGCTCTCGTGACAACGGCGTGACGTCTCTCCTGCCCTCAGTCTCCACCGTCTTTGTAATCGGGACGCGTCTCGGTCGGGCCCGCGCGAGTTCAACAAGGGAGTGCTAATTCGGCTGCCGTCTTTCGGCGCCCGCTCGCGACAATGTTTAATCAAGGTAATTAATTCCATGCCTGCGAGTCTCAAAGAAAATCAGTTAAACAAATCGTTTTTTTTTTTTTTTGCACTTATTAAGAGTCGGCGTTGAAGGACACGGTCATTAAGCACCTTTTTCTTCTTCCGAGTCTTTATCAAAGGAGGGGAAATTAATTCGCAAAGTAGCGAGGGGAGCGGTTACATCATCAGCACAATGTCAGAGAGGGAAGACTTCAGAGGAATTTTCTTACTCCTTTGGGGGAAGGGGCGTGAATTTGGAAGGGTACGCTGCTATTGGACGGCTCTGTCTGTGTTTCCACATCATTCTGTTTACGGGTTCGACAAAAAAAATTGGGTTTAAACTCTAATCGCTATAAAGTGCTGACACTGGAGACTCCTTTCCCAAACATCTAATTATCGATACAAACGCAATCGTTCCGGACGCAATAATTCCGAAGTGCCATCCTCGCCCACTCCTGGTGTCTTTATCTCAAGATTCCCGTTGTGCCGGAGTCTCTGCGACTGCTTTCCGACCCTCGCTGATTAGATACAGTGCTAACTCCGTACCTTGTTCCTCATCCGCCCAGGCTCTGTTGACTATACAAACAGTCACATGATTGTCATTCAGCCTCAACGTCCCAAACATTGCTCCCTCCTCGCTGTTTGTGCTGAGATTGTACTTGTATACCATTTCATTCGGAACATTTTATCTTCGTCTGCAGTAACTTGAATGCATCCGACTTGAGGACGTCCTTGCACTGGGTTCTAAACGTGATGCCATTCATCTCGCCCGAGTGTGAATAGAAACTTGTCATGTAGACTGAATAGGACGAACAAGATGGTTTATTAGATTATATATATATATATATATATATATATATATATATATATATATATATATATATATATATATATATCCCCCCCCCCTCCCCCCCCCCCCCCCCCCCCCCCCCCCCCCCCCCCCCCCCGACACCTTAAATCCACCTGAACCCCTGACTTCGATTCGCAAGCGCCGCTAATTTATGGTTACGTAGATGTTTGTGTATGTTTTGTTTTTGCGATGTAATGCTTGGTTTGCGTCTTGTTGTAATCACTGTATAAATAAATAAAATGTTTTATTACACTTCGCTCTAGTGTGCGGTGGTTATGTGTGGGCCGGTTAGTTGTGTACACGGAGGTTATTGGTTTAAACCCCGGGACGGGTAAAAGGATTTACAGTTGGGCCTTGGAGCTAGACCGTTAACCTGAAACTCCTTTTTTCTTCTTTTTTTTTTTTTTTGCTCGGATAAAGAGAAAAATGAGCACCGCACGAAAGCAATTCGTCAAAACTAGAATAAGGTAAAGGGGGGGGGGAGGGGGGGGGGGGTGGGGGGGGGGGGGGTGGGGGGGGATGGGGAGGGAAGGGGGTGGCTGGGGGTTATAAGCACGGATAATGCACAAGGCGCATTCAAGCAGGTTGAGAACAGAGACCGGAGCTGCACTTTGGCTTTAAAAAGGGAGAAAGAAAAAAAAAGAGTAGAAAAGGCCCTCCATCTGGGGCTGTAAGACTAAACTGGGGGGAAAGTCGCGCCGCCCTCCCCCACGGCAGCCCCTTTTCATCCAGCTGAGATTTGCGGCGAGGTTTTTTTTTTCCATCTCTTTTCTTCCTTCTGTGGCCAGTTCACATGGAAACTTAATTTTCTCAGTCTGGACGAGGGAGGAAGGATAATGCGGGCTGGAGATGGGGTCAAATATCCTGCCAGAAGGCAAAAGAAGGGGGGAAGAGGAAAAAAAAAAAAAAAAAGAGAGAGAGAGAGAGAGCCCCAGTCAATGGCAGTTAGTGCTGTGCAAACCTCTATGCAAATGCCCACAAGGCTGCTTTAGACGTGCATTTGAACGTAGGTTGTATTTAAACGTGTGCTCTCGGGCCGGCCATGCAAAGCAACCTGAGCTTTCAGGATTGGCTTAAACACTACATGCATGTCTCCTTGTGTGTGTGTGTGTGTGTGTGTGTGTGTGTGTGTGTGTGTGTGTGTGTGTGTGTGTGTGTGTGTGTGTATTAAAATAGAGCTGGTGGAAACAATTGCAGGTTTGCAACCCCCCCCCCCCCCCCCCCCCCCCCATTCTGTAGGTTCTAATGCAAACGATACACACAGATGGCGAAAGGGCTTCCCTTTAATGAATATTTAAAAAGCCAAGTCGGGGTCCAAGTGGCTTACTAACTGGCATGTAAAGGCGATTGGTTAAGCATAAGGGAGGGTGTGTGTGTGTGTGTGTGTGTGTGTGTGTGTGTGTGTGTGTGGTGTTAATTAAATCTCCATTAATTAATTGTCTTGCACTCGTGTCCAATCTTTCAGTCTCCAGTAACATACGCTGACGTTTCCTTGCGCTTCAGATCCCGTGCTTAATGTCCACTACCTCCAGTTCTTTTTACACGACAAAATGGAGGTGTGTTTTGTTTAGGATGGGGCTTTCGAAAAAAAGAAAAAAAGGAGAATGAGGGCAAACCAGTCTCTCATCGTGTCTCTGTGAAGTTAGCTACCTGCTGACGCTGACGTGCGAAAACCAGTCTGGGCTTTAAAAACGTAAACACACACCTCCACCCTGATGTAAACGCACATTAGCGGCTTCGCCTCAGAGGCACCTCGGGGCCCCCTCCTTTTTTTTTTCCTCCAGGAGGGCCACAGAGGCATCCAGAAGATGTGTGTGTGGCCACGCTGGCACCTTTTCGGCGCACTCACTCACTTTGTCACATGTTCGAAGCGTCGTTCCTGGCACATCAGGACGCGTCCCCGGAGCCCGAACGCTCGAAATCTCGATAATTAAGTGTTAATATGGTGCAGTCTGGAGAGATATTGGAGAGCAGTGTGTGTGTCAGTGTGTGTGTGTGTTATTGGCGCCGAGAAAATGGTAACGAGAGGGTTTACAAACGTGTGCAAAAAAAAAAAGTGAACATTTAAATGTGTGAAAATAAGTAATAAGTATTGCGCTTTTGTTTGCTGTGAAAGGAAGGACGACGCGTTCTTTAATACACGATGATAAACAAATCATACGCAGACGATACGTTTTAAACACGCAAAGGGATCAGAAGACGACTCAATGCTAAACATAGCTGATTTATACAGTCTGACTGATTTCAAACCTCTTGTGAGTCATTGTGTTATTGTTGTTGTTGTTGTTTTCTTGCGAGCCGTTTGACTAGCTGTGTGTGTGTGTGACGTGGAAGGTTTCATTCTGTTTTTTTTTTCTCTCCTAACCACACAAACAGCAGTTTTCCTGCTTCATCACATTTGCACACACACACACACAGAGACGCACACACACGTTCGGTGTAGCGCTCTTGTCAGATTGGGCTGTTCAACAGGAAAAAACACAATTTCGGAAGATAAATCGGAGCGCAGAAATGCAGCGTCAGAAACGAGGCGTCTGGATATTTCGCTATGTGCAGGTGAAACCCGTGATGTTTTTGCGAGTGTTCTTGCTGTAGATTATAACTTTTTTTCTTTTCTTTCATATCTGTTGGCGCTGAGAGGAGTTTTTTTTTTTTTTAAGTCCTAAATAATGAAAAGGCTATTCATAAGCCGGCTGGAATACCCTGGTTTGCGGCCGTGAGGTCGGACGTCACCCCTAACAACCCCCACAACCCACCCTCCTCTGTGTTGTATGAAATATTGATAAAAAAAAAAGTCTGGCTGGCAGTGTGGCGAGTACAATATCAATATCAATAGCCCTTTTCTCTCTGTGTTCTGTGCTCTCTTTGTGCCTTTCAGCCCTATCTGCCAGCAGTGCTCACACTGATACGGCCCATTAGACGCTCGCGACCCAGGGATAGACGACTGCAGGAAAACGGGTGGAGAGGGGAGAAAAAAAATGGAAAGGAGGGTGAATGGATGGGCGAGGGTGTGTGTGTGTGTGTGTGTGGGTGGGGGGGGGGGGGGGGGGTTAACAATCAAACTGACACATGAAAGGTGGAGTAAATAACTCAAATGTGAAGAGGGTGGATATAGGGGAAAGAGACACCTCATTAGTCTTGGAGGCCTCCTTGACTTTGGGGCTTTTGCTTGTGTGTGTGTGTATGTGATGGGGTGACAGTCAACACGTCAGGGCAGCAGACATGCCGAGAGGGGGCTCCCCTTGTTCTTCTGCCCCTTCCATCCCACCCTCACATATTTACACCTCCCCTTGGGCTCTCCAGCTTGATTAATATAGGCAGCAGCCATGGGGCTATACGTCTGGACACACACACACACACAACCCCAAACATCCCCCTGCCTGCAACTTCCATACAATCCTTCCCAACCCCTCCTTTCCCAAATCGACCGGCAGACGGAGTGGAAATGCAATTCATCACGTCGCATCAGCAGCAGCCAGTGATTCCTCGGAATCGGAAACTCTCTCTCTCGCACGCGGCGGGCGCAAAACCGCGAGCTGTAATAGGTTTAGCCGTCTGCGTCGCACGGACGAATCAGGTCGACTCGCTCGGCGCTCCCAATCAAACGTGCTATCCGTTCCATCACCGTGAATGCCTCTGCTAGAAACATCCCTTCACCAGAGTCGTGTGTAAAGGACAATGCTTTAAATCGTATGTCCGCATTCGGGGGTTGCGTTCCCGGTCGCGCTGTAACAGGATTGTATTGTGTATTGTACGTAGGTAGGAAAGAGAGTGCACGCATAAAAACAAGCGAATAAATAAATACATACCGATAGAGGACCGAGTTTGCGCTTTTCCCAGCACGGGAGCGCAGAAATAAAAGGTTTCCTGCAAGACGTCTCCGGATCGATAGGGTTCTTTTCTTCCGGACGGCGTGCTACGTGGAAACGTGGGCGGGTTTTGTGTATGAAGGACGGTTCGGGGGGAGTAAAAAATGGGAAGTGTGAGAAGTCTGTGAGAGTTTGCTAATCGGAAAGCGTCTCTCACTCTCTCTCTCTCTCTTTTTTGCATTTGCGTTATCATATATATTATCGTATCTTTTTACTGTCGCACAAATTACAACATGCACCGGTTACTTTCAAGTCACCTTATACATTACATTATATATACAGTATAGTGCACTGTTTTATATATATATATATATATATATATAATATATATATATATATATATTATATATATTATATTATATTAGATACATTTGTATATGAGGGGGTACGGTGTTATCATGTTTGCCTCACACCTCCAGGGGCCGGGTTCGATTCCCGTCTCGGCCATGTGTGTGTGGGGTTTGTGCATGTTCTCCCCGTGTCTCAGGGGGTTTTTCTCCGGGTTCTCCGGTTTCCTCCCCCGGTCCAAAAACATGCACGGTAGGTTGATTGGCACCTTGGAAAATTATCCCTAGTGTATGAATGTGTGTGTGTGTGTGTGTGTGTGTGTGTGTGATGGGTTGGCATTCCATCCAGGGTGTATCCTGCCTTAATGCCCATAGACGCCTGAGATAGGACACAGACTCCCCGTGACCCGAGGGAAGATCGGATAATAGCGATTTGTAGAAGATGAATGAATGAATGAGTTGAATACGTTGTGATTCGAACGTCTGGTAAACTGCACTATGATACGGATTCAAAGGAAGGACATATGTTAAGGGTGAAAAAGTTTTAGCCCCCCCAAAAGTGCATATTTTCAATAAAAAGTTGTGTTGCCCGGCATCAAAGTTGCGTCTTATCTTAAAGATAAAAACGAACCCCGATACAGTGGCGTTAAGGCGCGGCCCATGAAAGCAGCAATTAAACACTATCTGATCTCATTCCTTCAGAAAGTCTCATCAGGCTTTGGAGATGTTTTTTTCCCCCCCAGTTTTAAAAGACATGATATCTCCAGAGGCTCGGGGTGTGGGGGGGTGGTTGTGGTGCGGGAAATGTGCACGAGTGTGACGAGAAACACGAACGCACATTAATGCATGTTGTACAGCGAAGCGCTATGCCTTACGAAGACCTGACACCGACACGGACTGCGCAGTTGGCCTCAGTTCGCGTCGTCACACAAAAAAACGCTTATTGCCGCTCTAAAGATATTACGGCGTAATGGATGCGTTCGCAAGCCGACTGACCTGCGCCTGCCGCACAATTTGTTTTCATCAGCCTGTAAATGGTGGATCATTGTGGCGCTGAGAGGGGGGGGGGGGGAGCACAAAGGCTTCCTAATGAAAGCCAGCATCCCTGGCCGCGTCTCATCGCCGTGGCGTGCCGTCTGGAAACAGGTGTGCTCCTCGCCTGCAAACGTGTCGTTTCTCCCAGCGATTTAAAGGAATATTCATGCCGGCTATCTTTCATCCTAGGATTTTTCTTATGGGAGGAGAGTAAGGGAGGGAGGAGGGGGAGGGGGGAATGTTGGGGGAGGTAAATCAGCCAGTGATTGAAGAGGCCTTTCTGGGATAATTCGGTTTGATTGGAACCTCGCTCGCTCATTACTATTCTAGGTCCAACATGGAGAAGAGCCTTAACCGTTTAAAGTTGTCTAGCTTTGCTTCTTTTTTTCGTCCCAGATTCCAAATGTGTAGCAAATTCGCCATGCTCCTAACAGAGGGAGGGAGGGAGGGAGTGAGGGAGGGGGGGGCATCGAGAGGTCATCAGCAGCTACGAGTCATAGTCTCAGGAGTCCCTAAGCAGCGTTACAAACAGATTCGTGTCAGCCATTGTGTTGAATCATATTTTTTTGGTTTTGAACCCGGTGGGTGTTTTTGCTGCATGTGGTTTCCATGAAGAGCGACGCCTGCACAGGAAGTCAGCCTCATAATTCTTTCTCTTACAGCAACACGAGCTTCCTTTGCGGTCTCGCTTCGGCTCCTCACCTGTGTCAGACTGATGATTCAGTCGCTTTTATTTCACCTTTGTTGCTCCCGTCCGTCTTGTGTCGTTTTGCTTATTCGCACCGTGTCGAGCGTTTTTCGGGCAGGTGTGAAACGACGCTGTAAACAAAGAACGCTTTTAAAAAAATGGAAGTGTTTACTTTCATCAACGAACAAATCGAAACATTTGGTGTGAAACACACTTTGCCTTCCGAACAGCAGCAGTTCTTCTAGGGGCCACTCGCACACACAGTGTTTATGAAGGAACTCGGCTGGTTGGTTGTTCCATCTTGGAGAAGTAAACACAGATCTTCTGTGGATGTCGACGTTCTCACATCCTTCTCTCTCTTCACACACACTCCATGATGTTGAGATCAGGGCTCAGTGGGGGGGTGCCATCATTTCCACTACTTTCAGTAGTGTGTGTGTGTGTGTATATATATATTATATATATATATATAAAATATAATATATAAATTCATTCATTCACTTATCTTCTATCTGTGTCTATCTCAGGCGTCTATGGGATTAAGGCAGGATACACCCTGGATGGAATGCCAACCCATCACACACACACACACACACACACATTCACTAGGGACAATTTTCCAAGGTGCCAATCAACCTACCATGCATGTTTTTGGACCCCCGGGGAGGAAACCGGAGAACCCGCAGAAAAAAAACCCTGAGGCACGGGGAAGAACATGCCCAAACTTCACCCTGGCGGTGTGAGGCGAACGTGCTAACCACTAAACCAAAACCGTGCCCAAATATAATACCACCCTGCCCCTACTATATATATATATATATATATATATATATATATATATATATATATATATATATATATATATATATATATATATATATATATAGATGAGAGGCACCTGGCTTAGCTATTCAGGATTCTGCATTCGGGATGACTAACCTGTCGTGAACACTGGCCTCCATTGTATAAGGGTAGCTGGTTTAAGGACGGCGTGTAAACGGAGGAGGTCGGGGCTTAACAGATTATTACGAATGGCGCTTTTGCCGGGAACTCCCCGACCGGCTAAACCATGCCGTCAGTTGTCATGTCCGTACCGTATCAGACCGAGCAGAAACGCTGGCACATTCCATAACGAAAGCAATAAGACAGTGATTCACTTCCTGTCAGGTTGTTACGGAATTGCTAAGCGAGGAGATGAAAGATGAAATCAAAACAAAACCAATAAATAAATAAATAAATAAATAAATAAGGAACGATGCCAAGTGTGGATCCTATTTCAGTTTTTCCTGTCTGCAGCATAAGCTCTTCTTTACACAGCATAATTGTGCGTATGAGAATGTGTGTGTGTGTGTGTTTGGCCTGGGTTTTCCCCCTCCTTTCCCTCGGGTGCTCCTGTCTCCTAGAGTTCAGGCCGATTCAAACACGGTGCATGTGTCATAAACACACACCCCAGCTTTGAAGCCCGGAGAACAGCACAATAGATGACTGGCCCTCTATTCGCTTCCACTGACAACCTAGAAGCCCCCTTTGTGCTCCGCCGAGCTTTATGCTCACGTTCAAAGCTTTTCGCTCTTCACTCCACTTAGGCAGGATTGTGTTCCAGTGTGTCGGCTGAATGCAGGCACTGATTCGGAGATAATTATCTTCGGTGTGTTCGTGTTTTTTTTTTGCGACGTGTCCCGTTTAAACAGTGCACCAGCGGTGTGTCGGTGTTGTCGACGAGGTTCCCCGGGAAATGATGGTTCCTGTGCGAATGCGGACGTTTCGGGGGAAAAAAGGAGACAGGAAAGTCGCCCTCCTCGTGCCTCTATTAGCACCTCTCTCTCTCCCCCACCCCCCCCCCCCCCCCCCCCCCAAAAAAACCTGCATTATTAACGAGGTCTCTCCCAATTAAGATGAATGCGCCTGCTCTTTAGGGTATTTGTTCAGGTAAGATCTCTGATTAGCATATCTGATAGATCTGCCTTATCAAGCTGATTAAACCCTTTCCTCATCCTGGGGGCAACTTCAAAAAGGGGCTTTTTTTTTAAAAGAGGAACGTCCGTCCCCGTGTTCACACGAATATCCAGGAATATGTCTCGTATTTAGATGGTCACGTTAAAACAACAACAAATACAGTGTTTATTGATAAGGTCAAATTAAGGGGACAAGCCTGGGTAGAAACCATGACTTCAAAAAGAAAGACATGCTGCCTCGAGCGGGCATTCAAGGACAAACGAACAGCGCCCAAACCAAGATTGATGCCCACATCCCGCAGAAACAGGGCTCAACGCTGCGGCTATAACTCAAACCCTGTCCACATAATCAGAGACCAGATCGAGACTAATGGTCCGTGTGGTGCAACCGAGCCTCGCTACTGATGGATGTACTTTACTGCACTTAGCACAGTGGAGACTAACGGGGTAAAGAAAATAAACTTTCCATGCAAATGGATTGCGGGTTATGTTCTCAGGCGGGAGTTAATCCCTGCCATATTCTAAGGACAACAGCAATCCTTCACTGCCAGTATGATGACAGTCTGCGGATGCTGAATTCCTAAAATGTGTCTGGGGGTAGAAAAACCCTAAGGCAGTGCGGCTTTATCTATCTATCTATTTATTTATTTATTTATTTATTATGTCAGATTATCAAAGCAGTTAAAATAATGGTTAGGAAAAAATACTTATTTAACAGCAAAGGGCCCTCGAATGATTTTCTCCCAGGGCTATATTTCTCCCCTTCTATATTGGGACGACGACACGAGTGAGATAATAAGTACATATATACTTGGTGAGTAACTAGTTACATGTATTGGCGTTACGTAATTTCAATAAAATAGAAAAAAAAAACGTGTAATTAAATCACAGTTACTTTGGAAAATGTTAAAGATTACCAGCTCAACTTATATAAAAATATAACCTACGTTTTCCGAGGGTTTGAATTTTTTTTCCCCGTACAATGTTCATTTCAGTAAGCGCCACCTAGTGGACAAATGAAAAAGTGACACTATTTGTTACATTTGAATAGGGTGATCTATAATCGATTATATTTCTGTAATAACCTTCCCGACGATGCTTATAACTAATGGCATTGTTCGGAGAGCCATCCCTGTTATACCAAGGGTCTGATTCTCTTATCTCTTGTCTGCTTCTTTTGTCGTGATTAACTTGTTAGTGGGGAAATTTTCTTTTAGGCCTTTTATTTTATTTTTTGCATTTTTTTTCCCTTGTTGGTGTTTGACAGACAACTTGGGGGGGGGGGGCAAATAGCTTGGTGTGTGTTAGGATACAACAATGCCTTCCTGCTAGGATTCATCCAGTGGGGATTATATTAGGCGTAGATTTGTTCTATTCTTCTTTTCGAATAGTACTTCTCTCTACTCTTTCCTTCTGCCTTATCTGCTGCTTTTCTTTCTTTCTTTCTTTTCTTTCGGGGACGTGCCGCGTCCGCTTCCTGTGTAGATGTTATTTGATGTCCGTGCTCACCCTGTCCCCTGGAGAGACGCGCTCACACCTCCAACTCCTCTCGTAATTGAATTGCCCTCACCTTCAGAGAGACATCAGACTTGTGTACTCTCTCTCTCTCTCTTGCGCACGCTCTCTCTTTCTTTCTTTCTTTCTTTCTCTCTGCTACTATAGTAAATCCTGGAGTTTGGCTTGGTTCCCAGTCTTCTCCATTGATGTCTTGCTCCCTCCTCCTATCAACCTCCCCTCCCCCCCTCCTTCCCCCGTGCATGCACACATGCACACACTCCGACTCCGAAGTCCAAACACTCCTCTTTTTGTTGCCTTGGTGAGGGAGGCGGCGAGCCCGTGGAATTCGAGTCATGCATTCCGCTGGACTGCCTTACGCACATACAGAGTCGCATACACAGGCTTCCCGCTGTCTCCTCAGTACCATGACAGTGGTGCGTGGGTCATTATGTTTGGCACGTGGCCCTTTGTAGGGGGGCATCCCGGGATTCCTTGTCCCAACACGTAGTGTTGTGGGATGTGCTCAAAAATCCCAGACCCGTTTCAAGTGAACATCACAGATCTCGGCATTCCGTTCCGTCCTTCGTTCCCGTCGTGGTTTATGCTATTTTTCACCCACAGATTTAAAAAAAAGAAGGAAAAAAACCCCAAAACCGCTAGAATTTATTAGTAAACGTTCTGATGAATAAGGAGCGTATTATAAAGCGCCTTGCAATGGTTTTTCAGACGCAAAAAAAAAGGAATATTTCGCAAACTGTAATGGAGACGTTTTTCCAGGTCACATGATCTGCCTTGCCTTGGGCGTGATGCTGCAGGTGCTACACGAGGCCCTATTGCACTGCACAACTCAAAAAAACCACATGTCCTCCGTGAAATCGCTCACTAATACCTACCAGATCAAGCGCATTCGTGGCCCCGCCCAAGTATAGGGGGATCGCCTTGTTATTAATGCTTATATACCGCATCTACATCTCCAATTAAAACTAATACGTTGGCTGCGATATAAAGAAACCTGCCGATATCCGTCTCCTTTTTTTTATGCCATCGCGAGAGGATTTTTAGTCGCATTATATGGTTAACGAAAACAGCGTCATTTCGAAAATATCGCGAAAGTTTTGCGCAAATTTGTAATGGAAACTAGTCTACTATATACGTAAGCGTTTTTTTTTTATTATTGTATATAAATGCTTGTTAGATACTTAGACGTATATATATTTTTGAGGGGATTAGAGTTCCACCTAGCATTAGTTTGATGATGCTTTTATTTTATAATTGATGCCCCGGTTACTGATAGTAAAATGTGTAGTCTGTTGTAATTGCTTGTCAGACCGTCATTTCGTTGCTTCTACGTAGAAAAATCGGTGACGTGTCTTTGTGTTGGGTAAGAGCAGTCTTCTGGAATGTTACGCCTGTTTTAAAGATTCTTTCACGGTTTCACTTCGGCAATTAAAAGGTACTTTTATCGCAAAAAAAAAGCTCCCTGTTGTAGTCACGCATCACCGAGTTACAAAAAGAGCATGTGTGTGTGTGTGCCGTGTCCATACACTCCGATACTTCACGGTAACAGGAAACCCTGTGGCCCGGCCCTTTTCTGAGCACTTCTGCTCAGGGTGTGTAGAATTCCATCCTCCCTCATGGCATACGGGATAATGGCCAGGCCTGGACTGTGTGAAAGTGTGTGTGTGTGTGTGTGTGTGTTGCTGCTGGACTTCCCAATGTTTGCCTTAAGGTCTGCCAGGCCCTGCTGAGTCGTCTAATCCCAGGCAAGGAAAAGCATGCACGCACAACCGCACACAAACACAGCGTATACCACACACACTCCCCTGGCACAGAGCATGCCGGCGAGGGGCGTCCGGGCTTCTCCTTCACGACTCGACGAAAGAGCAGAGCAAAGTTATTCTCTCCCTCGTCTTACATGCGAGGTATCTGGCACGTCTGCCTTTTTCCCCCACTTTCTTGCTGCGGCGCAGCCGTCGCACGAGAGGCCAGCTGGCATGGGCCGGGCTTTTGTTTTTTTGGGTTTTGCTTTTCTGCTGGGCGCCAAGTCGGGATACCGACGACCTTGATGCGAAGAGCGAAATTTGTTGAGATGACTGCTTTGACCACACCAGCTGTTTTGGTGCGTTGGTACTATTTATATTCCCCCGTCCTGACGTGGGGACGGATTTAAAAAAAAAAAAAAATGATGAGGTAATCCAAAACAAAAAGAACTTTAAATGTTATTTATGTGAAGGGGGAAAGAAAACCCCAAGTGTGCCAAAGCATTTCCACCTCCACGGCCAGGGCATTTTCATATGTGCATAAGTTTAATTAGCATAAGAACAGATGGCTGGGGAAAAAAAAACCCTCATGAGTGACTGTCCTGTATTATTCCCCTTGGAGGTAATGGGGTCATCCTGTTCAAAAGGTTCTTACAGGTTCATCAGCCACCTTCCACTCTGTGTCTACTTTTTTGCTCGTCCTTCACAGCTGGCTTTGAGTCGAGAGCGTGAATATTCATGCCGCCGTCCCTGCTTACTAAAAGCAGCGCTTAAATCTGCATAATTTGCCTTTAAGTGACTTTCAGATGGCCTTTTCCTTTTGACACTCGACGGAGAAGGAGCTGTACTTGGTAATCAAGCTGCCATTGTAAGGCAGGCCCTCGCCGTCCAAAAAGCTCCTCGAAATGCAGAGGCCGAAGGCTGCTTTTAAACCTTGCGGATGAGTGTCCGGGCACTTAAAGCAGCTGCAGCCTCGTAAAAGCTTAAATGAGGTGTAATTGTGCATTGTAGGAGCGTCGACGGGAATGCAAGGTTGTCGGACTGCATTGTGCGCTTTCACGCTCGCCACACTGTAACCCTTTTTGTCTTGTCGCTAAAAAACCTCGCGCCTGTGATTTCTCTCCGTTCAGAAAGATCCATCCCTGGTGGGGCTTTTTTTTTTTGTGTGTTTTTCTGGAGTTTGTTGAACTCTGATTGGTCAGGGATGATGAATCATACTATTCATAGGAGGGCCAGTCTTTAAGACGTGACCTTGTGGGTCCCTCTCGGCTTGCCGTAGAGAAGAGCTGTTATTGGTGGAGCCACTCTTTGGAGAGCTCCAGGGCCGTTGGAATGAATGGGCTGCTTGGCAAAAGGCCTTTCTTTGTGCACCAGTGAAGGCGCATTGTGTTGCATTGTTTACAGAGCATTTCCCATTCTTCACTATGCATGCACATGCATGACTCAAAGATCAGCCTTCGCTGCAATGTGTTTCTTTAAAAAAAATAAAAAAATAATAACAATAAAAAATACTGGGTGGGTTACGTTTTAGGGTCGGGCCTGACCAGATTATCAGTCAGCACGTTCCCGAAATTCCCATTGGTCTTAATATTTTCCGGCAGCACCTCACTATGGTTGCACACATGGCTGGCAGAAATGAAAAAGGTCAGTAAGCTGTGACAATGAAACCCCTTAATGAATAGATTTCCTTCTCCAGTGCGCCGGCGCGGAGATGACATCAGCTATTATGGCCGACGCACAGCGGACCATCTGCACACATGCATTCGGGTGTTGTAAAGCAGCTTTGTCTTGCTCTGCTGACTTTATTAGATGAGAAAGGCATGCCAATTATTGGGGGGGGGGGGGGGGGGGGGGGGGGGGGGGGGGGGGGGGGGGGGGGGTTGGCAAAATTTGGGGTTTTTATTAAAACTGCGCCAGGGTGGGGCCTGTGCGGCGGTGATGCGTTTTTGATGATGTGTCTGAAAGGGAGGGAAGCTCCAAAAAAAAAGGGACACATATGTTTCATAATCAGTCTGAGTCTTTGTTCTACTTTTGCTTGCATTGGTTGGAATGTGACAAGAAATGGCCTAGGGGAGAAAGCAATTACGAGAAACTGCTTTCAGAGCATGTGATGATTCCAGTCGAACAAGGAGCTCTTTGTGAGCATGCATCCAGCTCGGTACTCATCTCCTCGCACCATTAACTTTGCCCATAACGCCTCTGAGGTAGAAGCTTTTGTCAACAAAAAAAAGCTACAGTCATCAAAATGAATCTAGGCTTTTCCTACGCGATGGCCTTCGTACCAGCAGTAGGCCCGAGCCGTTATCAAAATTTTCATCACGTGGCGTTTGAAGGGTTTATTACCGAGATTGTATTTGAGTTCTGGTGCCTGGGATTTCCACAATATTCCCATAAAATAGTCTGGGAACATTTATATTCCATAGAGATGCGATATGTACGTTGTAATGTCTCTACTACCCATCTAACAAGCACATTTGTTTTCCCATCGTGGTCTTTTTGCCCGATTTTCCCGCTTGTTATGGGAACGTTGCTTCCTCCTGAAGGGAAAAATTGTTCGGGGGTTCTGACGATCGGTTGCCTTGTCCTATCTGGCTCCGGTGTCTTTGCCGTCCCCTTGTCCTCTGCTTCAGGCCCCTGCTTCCAAGCTGACGCCTGCTCACTGCTGTTGGCCCTTTTTGCCATCGACAATAGCGAGCCAGATCCCAGCCCGAGGCCTAGACAGCCCCGCAGAGACACACACACACAAAAAAAAACAAAATAGGAGGGTGGGAACCCGAAAGAACAGCGGGACTGGGGCAAATAAAGCAGGTCAGGGACAGATTAAGGGAGCATGGAGGACAACGCAGGGGTTGGATGGCACTGCTGTAGGAGGGAGATAGAAGAAGGGAGGGAGGCCACAAACAATAGAGAAGCTTTAAAAGTTTGGGACAGAAAAGAGGAGGGGGAGAGTTGGTAATTAGAGATGAGGCCATCAGCTGATTGTGGAAGCAAAAGCACACCTTCAGGGTCTCAACAGGGCTGTACATGCTCGCTTTGTTTCTCTGCTTTGCCCAACACCCCACACACCCCCCCCCCCCCCCTCTCTCTCTCTCTCTTTTTCCAACCAAATCTTTTTGTTGTCCTTCCCCATATGTTTAGCTTTGGTTGATGAGCATTTAATGCTCCAAGGAGCCAGCCGACAATGCCGTTGCCATTATTGCAGCTTTTGAATGCTAGCGGGACGGGTCCGCTTCTCTCGTGCCCTTCTCTGTGAATTCGGCATCATGTGTGTGCTCGGACAGGAGGGGGGGGGGGGTTGGGGTGGCGAAGGAAACCAGGAGACAATAGTTAACTTTTAGAAAGTCGTTAGCAAATGTTTGGACAAGCCCTGGGCACATATTGACTTTTGCTAACCTTGTAGATGTAAAGTTAAAGTACACAACATTGTACAGGCTTCTAGGTGATTCCGAGGTGGTGTTTATGCTCCGGTGCCTGTTTTACAGCTGTGGGGAAGGCTGAAGTCCAAAGGATAAACGGTTAACAAGATGGAATGTAGTGGGAGAGGACCAGCTCGAAGGCGGTCATATTATCTCGCGTAGTGAAGGAGGAAGAGCCGCACAAAGGAGCGGACCACGGCAAAGGGAATTGCCTTTTGTACAAACTTTTTAATAAGCACTTTATAGATGAATATATCCTGTGAAGGAATAAACGTATGAAGCGTACACGGATTGTCCATTGTGTCTTCCCACTGCTGCTTGTCGTTTGCTGGTGAGCAGATGGTTTGTACACGATCACATATTAATACCGGCTCTCTGTTTGGGTGGGGGGGGGTTTGGGGGGTATGAGCAGCAAAAGGCCAACATGTCATAAAGATAAGGAGGTCGTGCTGGACAGAGGCACCATTCCAGACCTGTGATGCACATCCAGTGATAGCTGCGGTCATTTATGGTGCGAAGACCTTTAGTCCATGTCAGGTCCTTTTTGCCAAAATATGACACCCTGCGGGTGGAAAAATTGTTGGTGGTTTGTTTCTGCAGCAGATGCCGACCGGGCCACTTCCTGTCCGTGTTCAGTCCATTCCATTTTTAAGGAAGGGAAGTGGATCTCAAGGTGAGTGGGAACTGAATTAGCCACACTCTGCACCAAGCATCCCACTTCCTTCTTCAAAGAGCCGGGCTTAGAACACACAAGTTCTGGATGCATATTCGGCGTCCTCTTTGAGTGCCGACATGAAGACAAGTAGACCTTGAGACAGGAATACAATGAAAGGATATCCTCCGCCCCAAACCAACCCCCCCACCCCCTTTTCCATTCCCTTTTGCTGCATGGTTTTGGTTCGAGAGCATCTGCTTTTATCTGCAGTGGGACATCCGGCCCTACTTATGGCCTGTGCGATGCATCTCCCCTTACCGCCCGTCCATATTCGCCCCCCCCATGTCTCCTTTCATTTCGGCACTCTCAAACCCTGGGCAGGTTAATTAGCACCCTGATAATAAAAGCTCTTCAGCCAGGGTTGGTTGTGCACGAGTGTTAGATGCTAGGGTTATTTTTGGGAGGCCATCGTTTTCCGTGTAATTACATTTTTCGGATCGGTCGGCGGTACGTGCGCGGTCTTAGATTCAAGCGGCCCGCGGATCAGAAATCAATTGCGAGTGATCATGACAAATGAGGCGTGAGGCCTGGCGTACGGGAACCGTCGTGAACAAATCAGCCTTTTATCCGAGCGGCCATTGGGGCCCGACCGATGCTTCAATGAGCGGCTTTGTGTGTATACACGTCTGTTGCATGGAGATAGATAGTTGGTGGATTGGGGGGGGTGTTGGTTTGAAAATGCGGTGTTAACCATATTGCTGCTGGGACAGATGGGAGGTGGAGTGGAGGCGAAGGGAAGGAAGGGTCCAATGGGGAAGAGGAGGGGCCTTGCGAGTGCTTCCTGTTAAGTCTTTGTGGCTTTAAGGAGGCGGGACCGTGCCGCCATTGGTTGATCTGTTTGCGCGTGGGCGTCTTTGAAGGCCGGCAGATGGTGCCAAGGGAGTGTGTATCTCCTTTCTTGTCCTCTCCTCCTGTTTCCCAATGGGCACTGCTGCCTGCAGTGGTATCAGCCCCCACAATCCCCCGGCAAACAGATGGCCAATAGAGCGACCTGCTATAGGGGACACTGTTAGCACTGTGAATTAGCGGCCGGTGCCAATAGCTTAATTATAATTGGTGGAAACGCACACGCACAGGGGTTGATTGGACGTGTGCTTGTTGGTCCGTATGACGCAGGCGAGCCGCTCGGCCTCGAATAGATTTGTTGGATAATAATTGCGGCTCGTATAGAATTAGCTTGCGGCTGGATTACACAGTTGTAGTCCTCGCAGCTTAGCGCTGCAGCGTGGCACGGTGATTAGATCCAGCCTGTGTGGTGGCGAGGGGAGGGAGGGGACTCGTGTCCTGATGATTGTTTTGTCTTCATTCTTATAACATTTAGCATCTTGTAGGCAACAAAGTGCGTCTGATTCGGGTTTAGCTTTCCCCCTCAGTGGACGGTGTTTACTAAGCGTCGGCGTCATCTCGCTTCCAATCAGCCTTGTGTATCTTAAACAAGCCAGTCAAGTAGACTGAACGCCTGCCCATGAGCTAGGTTATGTGTGTGTGTGTGTGTGTGTGTGTGTGTGTGAGAGAGAGAGAGAGAGAGCACAATGACCCACATTAACTGGAGCAGTGTCATTATTCCTCCAGGCTGACACTGCATGGCTTATTGTGATCGACACTGGCACTCCATCTGCTTACGACATCTCATCTCTCTCTGTCTCTTTCTCTCTCTCTCTCTCTCTCTCTCTCTCTCTCTCCTTTGTCTGCCTGAGGCCTCCTCTCAGCCAGGTACCGAATGATCAAAAAGACCTGGTAGAGGAAGCAGCCCATACACACACACAGACACACACACACACACACTCAGCCTCAGAGGTCAGCATGAAAAGAGCAGCCATGGAGAGGATGGTAGTGAAGCATGTATTGCTTATCAAAACAACAAAGGCTTGTAATGAAAGGAGAATAAAAGACCTTTAACGTCCATCTTCGTCGGTGTTTCATCACGACCCACCCCGCTCGGATCGAGCAACGCTTGCAATGAGATATATATATATACACACACACACACACACACGGATCAGGCGATATTATATTGGTCCTCCTTTTGCTTCCAAAACAGTCCTGACCTATCCAGCTTTAACAGCATGAACGTCATATTTCGTATATTCCAATATATATTTTGCGTATGTTGTCCTGGAAGTGTGCGCCAGAGTCGTATCGGCTGGTGAAAATGGATTGTACCCGTGTAGGCGACGGGAGCCGAGTCTGGCTGATGGAGGGCATTGACACCTGTGTGTGCCGAATTTTATCCTCGGTCATGAGGAGGCAAGTAACAGGCACAAGGTCTCCTAGAGTGTTGCAGGACTCCCTGTGGCTTGTTTTGCAGTGTCACACTCTTTCTCTGACACACACACACACACACACACACACAGTCTCAATTTCATTCTCCTTGCCATTCTCCTGTCTCTCTCTCTCTCTCGTTTTCTTTTCTCCCCTCCTCATCCTGGGTAGATGAGAAGTCCTGAGTCACCCTTGGCGTATCTGATAAAGAGCAATTTAGCGGAATGGAGTCAGCAAGGACAGGGGGGGAGGAGGCGGAGGCGGAGAAAGATTCTTCGTAGAGCACTCTTGCAGCCGTCATCTTTCAGATTGATGGCGTTTCGTTGATGTGCATGGTTGTTGTTGTTGTTGTTGTAACGGACCGCGCCGTATGCTGGAGCGTTTGGTTTTCCAAATATTATCCGCCGTTTCCTTCAGGGTGCTCATGAGAGACACAGAGCAACGTGGCACTTTTAGCCGTCGAATCGCCGCGATCCGTGTCCTCGCAGGTCAAAAACAAAACAAGTAATCATGCAAGTTCCTGTTCAAGTATTCATCCAGCAACATCGCTATACAATATCCTGTCACAGATCTAGCAAAAAGGATCACCATTATATTCTCTCTTTCATTTCATTCTCTCTCTTTTTTTTTCCCCCTCGCAGTGGCGTCTCGGTTCTTCTCGGCGCAGCACGAAGGCCACACGAGGCTTAACTGCTTGTGCATTAGCCTGAAAGGAACGCCCCGGTCGGTTTAAAAAAAAAACCCACCTTCTGCTCTCGTCTCGTGCGTCTTTGTTTCCGCTCGGATCCGCTTTGAAGCCGAGGCTAGCCCCTCTCCCTTTCAGTCTTTTATCAAACTGGAAACAGACATCACCATAAACTCGCCTTAATCATGCGCCTCTGCGCTCGCTGGCGCTGCCTGAAAGCGCTCGGCAGTAATTTGTTTTCTGTAAAAATAAATAAATAAATCTCAAGGAGGGGGGGGGGGGGGGTTTAAGGGGGCTTTCTTAGGAGAAGTCTCCTGGAAAAGCCTTTTGTGGGATTTGGCGACGCTTTAGTTAGACGTGTTGTTGGTGCACACATGACATACGTAATGGTGGCCGTGCAGGGAGAATGTGTATTTGTTTTGTTTTGTAGGTATAAGACACCACTTAGGTCTGTTCTTTTTTTTTTATTATTATTTATTTAATCCATTTCTTGTAAAGTGTTGAAATTTCCAATTAACCTCGTTATTCTTAATTGACTTCGGCAGGGATATGAGACATTATGAAGGAGCAGACAGACCAGGATTAATGTTACCCTACAGTGGCTTTTGGATTTAGGTTCCATTAATCCACCCCTTGTTTTGATAAACCAGTTTGGGTTGCCATGGTGTAGAGTGTTGGGGTTAGAGTGATACAATAATCCTCATTGTAACCCCCCCTACCCCACCCACCACCCCCCCTTCCAATGTCCATGCCTTAATCATTAATATTTAAACCAGTCGAAGCCTATAAACAAGGCTGTCCATATACCCTCCCTCAATCCTTCAACCTTAAGCATATTTGCCCCACATTTTAACCCTTGTATCCTCGGGGACTTGTTTGAGGGCGAGACTTGTGCAGCACCCCTACCCATCAGCCTCTGCGTTACAACCCCAATACGCTCTCCCCAAGGATGAATTTACAACCCAGGCCCAGAGGGAGATGAAGGTTAAAGGTTACTGAGGATCTACTTTCTTCTTGTAAACCCCCCCCCCCCCCCACACCACCACCACACACATCTTTCCAGGACATGTCTCTGAGCCCTTCTGGGATTTTTTTTTTCCTTTTTTTTTTTCCAAGAGGATTGGATGACCTTAATCCATTACCATATAAGATCAGTGCAGCCTGGGTGGTGGTTTTGTAACTGCTGGATCTTTTCCCCCTCCTCTCTCAGAAAAAAAAAGCGTTTCTAAACTGATATAATCAAAAGTTTTCCGAAGATTTATCAATCCTGCAGTACAAACCCGTGGCTTTTAGATTTGTGGTTATACTTGTATGGCCAGGAAATGAGCTCCATTTCCAAAAGTAGATTATTGAAATAATGACTTGTGTCATAAATCTGTCTGTAAAATCGTGCATGCCTGCGATATCGTTAATAATACTAACAATTTTATTCCTCTCCAGGTTTCCACCTCAGCGGAACGGTAACAGAACCCGCCACGCACTCGGAGCCCGAGGTGACGCACCGTGTGGCGATTAGCTTCGACCGCTGCAAGATCACGTCGGTGACGTGCGGCTGCGGCAACCGCGATATCTTCTATTGCGCCCACGTGGTGGCGCTCTCGCTGTATCGCATCCGGCGGGCCGAGCAGGTGAAGCTCCGGCTGCCCATCTCCGAGACCCTCTTCCAGATGAACCGGGACCAGCTACAGAAACTGGTGCAGTATCTGATCACGGCGCACCACACCGAAGTGCTGCCCACGGCGCAGAAACTCGCCGACGAGATCCTGTCCTCCAACTCCGAGATCAACCAAGTGCATGGTAAGGAGCGTGCTGTGTTATTGTGAACTCCAGTCCTGGTATTTTGCCTTTTACGTTGGCTCGGGATATTCCCAGTGAAGTGGGGAAACTAGGAAATGGGATGCAGCTTGCCAGGAATCTGGTCATGTGCCGGGGTTCTCTTCAGAAGTGCCTGAGTGTTTGTTCATAACTGTTTCGTTTTAAGACCCTATCGGGGAGCCGTGTTAGTTTTTGCTCTGCCAAGCGTGGCTATTTAGGCTGAAATATCCCTGCACCGTTTACGTTAGTGTTCCGAGCACTCACGAGTCCCGCATTTAGCTGGAAAAGGTGAGGGAAAGCAGGCCTCATTCATTTTTATTCCTCCAATGGAACATTAAAGTCAGTCTCTGAACACATGGCAGGAATTGCCCTCTTTCTGTCAGAATGGGGAACTGACCAGGAGTTCACCAGGACTTTATAGGATTTATTGCTATTTGATCCTTATTATTAATATTAAAACATTATTTTGGATAATGAAAACAAAGGGGTGGGGCACATTTGAGGGGTGAAAATCTATTCGTTTGGGTAAAATTCGCAAATTGCGAAACCTTTTGTAGCCTGAACATCTTCCCTAATATTTTTTTCTAGCGCAATTTTTAACGATGTCAAGGCTACGTTCTGAATCAGGGGGTACAGGATAAAAATAACCAAACCCTCCATGTAAAATTGTCACCAAAATTTTTTTTAAATACAGTACTCATTCATTCATCTTCTACGGCTTTATCCGATCTTCCCTCGGGTCACGGGGAGTCTGTGTCTATCTCAGGCGTCTATGGCCTTTAAGGCAGGATACACCCTGGATGGAATACCAACCCATCACACACACACATTCACACACAATTCATACACTAGGGACAATTTTCCAAGGTGCCAATCAACCTACCGTGCATGTTTTTGGACCGGGGGAAGAAACCGGAGAACCCGGAGAAAAACCCCCTGAGGCACGGGGAGAACATGCACAAACACATGGCCGAGACGGGAATTGAACCCGGACCCTGGAGGTGTGAGGCGAACACGCTAAACACTAAGCCTTTTCTGTGTGTGTGTGTGTGTTTTAGGGGCCCCGGACCCTACGGCAGGAGCCAGTATCGATGATGATAACTGCTGGCACCTGGATGAGGAGCAGGTACGCGAACAAGTCAAACAGTTCCTCTCCCAGGGAGGCTACTACGGCTCGGGGAAGCAGCTAAACTCCATGTTTGCCAAGGTGAGAGACGTTAGTGTGCGTCTGTGTGTGTGTGTGTGTGTGTGTATGTGTGTGTGTGTGGGTATATGTGAGAGCATCTGCACATTATGCAAAAGACATGCTCAATATTAAGGATTGTTTAATGATTAATGATTGCACTAAAAAATCCTGCGAGGACATTTTAAATCAATGTGCTTTAATAAAATGTCAAGCGGCCTCTTATTTCCAGTGTGTGTGTGTGTGTGTGTGTGTGTGTGGGAGAAAGATTCAGTTGATGAATTTGGACATTATCCTCTATGCCTACCGTAGTTCATCTATATTTCATGTGATTTTCATCTGTGTTGATGTGATTGTATATTGAGTGTGTGTATATATCGTGGTGTTTATACGCGTGTAGGTGCGGGAGATGCTGCGCATGCGGGATTCCAATGGGGCGCGCATGCTCACCCTCATCACCGAGCAGTTTATGGCCGATCCTCGTCTATCGCTATGGCGACAGCAGGGAACGGGAATGACGGACAAGTGCCGTCAGCTGTGGGACGAACTGGGTGAGTCGCCACGTCGCATTTTTTTAAATTTATTTTGTTTGTTTTGTTTTTTGATGAGCGTACAAGATTAGCTAGCTAAATATCTAACGAACAATTGTGCGACGCAAAAATCGTTAATGTATGTCTGAAAGCGATATATATGCAGATGACATAAGAAAGGAAGTGCAACGCTATCCAACTTATATGGCAGCAAAATCAATGGCCTTTCCTTCTCTCGGCCTGCTTTCTATTGATCGGGCCATTGACGTGTCTTAGCTCCGCCCCTTTTCCCTTCGCATGCCGCAACACGCATGCATGCTAAGACTCAAGCCGTGGCCAGGCTGGATGACTCGTTCTGACTGGCTGCGGAATAATCCTGTCAGCCAATAGGAAAGGGGATCTAGGCCTGGGTTTCACTGGATATCTGGTCACGGTGGGATCGATGGACTGAGAGACATGACGGCGGTCTGCTCGAGGAAATAAATAAATAAAAACCGCTCTGCTTCGCACACCTTTACTGTTTGACAGTCAAGACACCAGGACCTACTCCATTACACATGAGCTTCTCAATTTTACTTTAAAGTCCCATTAAACCCTGCAGGCCAAGTACACAAACCCCCCCCCCCCCTCCCCCCCCCCCTCCCCCCCTCCTCAGACTGTCTTTCTGTTCTCTCCGTCCTCGACGTCATATTTTCCTTTTGCCCCTTTATCTCGGCTCCTCTTGTGTTTTTTCCCCCCTTGGTAACGGGGCTGTGTTGTTCCGCAGGTGCGCTGTGGGTGTGCATTGTGCTGAACCCGCACTGTAAGAGCGAGGAGAAGAGTGCGTGGCTGAAGCAGCTGAAAAAGTGGAGCGACATGGATATCTGCCCGCTGGAGGACGGAAACTACGGCAGCGAGCTTCCCAACATCACCAACGCCCTGCCCCAGAGCAACATGGCGCACGGTGGGCAGAAAAAAAAAACAAAACACCGCACTGTTATACCGTTAATTCTGACGGGGGAAAAAAAAATCGCTAAATAACTCTTTACGCTTTAGACTCGTTGGCCAGGCCGAGGCGGACGGTGTTCACTCGCGCCATGGAGGCGTGCGACCTGCACTGGCAGGACAGCCACCTGCAGCGAATCATCAGCAGCGATTTCTACGTCTCGCCGGCGTACCAGAGAGAAGGAGAAAACCTGCTTTTTAACCCTCAAGGCCTGCCTCTGTGGCTGGGTAAGACACGCACGAACACACCCATGGCCACGGGTAATAATACCTCAATATATCATGGGTAATACATCACGTGACCCTTTTTTTTCTTTTTTTTTTTTTTTCAGATCACGTTCCGACGGCGTGTGCCAGAGTGGACGCCCTGCGTTCCCACGGTTACCCGAGAGAAGCTCTCCGATTGGCTGTGGCGATTATCAACACACTTCGGCTTCAGCAGCAGAGGCAGCTGGACATTTACAAACACCAGAAGAAAGGTAACACACACACACACACACACACAGGAACATGACCTTACAGTCGTTATCTGCTTGACATCATAGCACACCTGTAGAAGCCAAAAAAAAAAAAACCCTACAAACGCTGCATTGTGCTCCACTCTGAGCAGGTTTCGCTTATCTCCTGATGTAGAGCGCCAAGACCTTGCTGCATCACACAGGTTGTGTGTGTGTGTGTGTGTGTGTGTGTGTGTGTGTGTGTGTGTGTGTGTGTGTGTGTGTGTGTGTGTGTGTGTGTGTGTGAAGCCAAATCCAGATGAGTTGACTTTGGCTGAGATTTGTATACTGGGGGACCTACATTAAGCTTTCACAACACATTCACTCGTAGCGTGTTAATATTTTATGAAGCAACAATAGACTGTTTATGTAAAGATAAAAACAAAATGCATAAATAAATCATCCGGAGTACGGTCATGAAAGTTTTAAGAAGTATATCGCGTTGCGTCGCGAGGTAAAAGTTTGATGCAATGCTAATGAAAACACCGCGCAAAATGTGGCATTTCTCCAAATAAATTCTTACCTCGCGTGCCTGACCGCGACGCTCTCTAGCGTCAAATCTACCGAACGTTTTCTCTAAAACCCTCTGCAAAGACCCGTTCTCTCCAAACCTTCCTGAAACGAGCGATTTTCTTCGCTATATCCAGCATTTTTACCCTTAGCGCCTGCACGTTGACATTTAGCATCCCTCTATAAAAAAATATATATGATTTTCATACCTTGAGTGAAATCCTGAGAGAGTCTATGAGGAGGGAGGGGGTGCACTTACTTTTAGAGCGTCAGAACTGCATCCAGAACATCTGTCAGACATCTACAGCTTGAACATACGGATGAGTTGAATCGGGAGATGTGCGGGGCAGCCGATTTTACCGTCCTGTGTTTTAAGAAACAGCTGTTAGATTAATTGCACAGAGCCCTTTATCATCCATAAATCATTTACACGTGTGTGTGTGTGTGTGTGTGTGTGTGTGTGTGTGTGTGTGTAGAACTGTTGCAGAGAGGAATGACCAGCACGACCAATCTGGAGGGCTGGGTGGGCCACCCACTTGACCCCATCGGCTGTCTTTTCGCCACTCTAACGGAGACGTGTCGAGTGGAGGACGACAACGCCATGGATACCGGAGGTAGGCTATTATGGGCTGGCAGATTGAGGGGGGGGGCGCCATGTGTGTGCATTTTTGTACGTTGGAAGGAATTACATTTTCCTTCTATAGCCTTTCATACCTTTTAAAATACCCCTGTATTGTATCATTGTGTGTGTGGTGTTTGTGGTTGTGTGTATGGTTGTATAGTTGTATTGTAGCCGTGGGGGTCGCTCTGATGACACGCTGGAGTAAAATGTATAAAATCAATCAGCGTTTGCATTCTATACATTGCTCCGAGCTGCTGAGTGTCGCCTTTTGTGTTGCTATTGTGCGAAACCAACAGGGAGCTATTGTGATTTGGAATAATGCAGCCAAGTGGTACTGTGTGTGTGTGTGTGTGTGTGTGTGTGTGTGTGTGCTGGAGTGTGTATGGGGTGTATGCAGCACACCCTTTTGTTTGACTCCTAGCACACATTTGGAAACATCTGGCACTTTGTAGCACTGTGGGTGTGGCTTAAATGCTTATCCAATCAGAGGCTCCAAAGCGTTAACAACAGCTGGAGCGTGTATTCCAAACACAAACATCTCCTCTTTTACCCTTTCTCATCTTTTCAAAGTCAGTCGCTCTCGCCCCCGCTCTCGCGAGTTTCTGCACGAGAAAAACTTTGTGATCTCAAGACGCTCGTTCGCACCTTCATAAGTATACTGTCTTTTTCTAATAGAGGTGTGAATTAGCAAATTGCATTCATTTGTCACTTGGCAGGAGTTCTCCAGGCCATCCCAATGTGTGTGTGTGTGTGTGTGTGTACATGTATACACAGTATTTGTGTGTGTGTGTGTGTGTGAGTGCATGTGTGTTGTTTTTGGTATTCCCTCGCCTTGTCTAATGCAAACACAAAGAATCATAGCCAGGATTTAATCGCTGGTGCTGACACTCTTCCCAAACAGATGGCGTTTTTTCTTTTTTTTCGCACAGGTTACACCTACGTACACTCGTTCTCATTTTTCACACACGTGCACGCCTTCCTGGTACACATAGCAGGCTTTTTTCTTTTTTTTTTTAATCCAAGCTCGAGTGTAACTCGATAAACCTTCCAGGTCTTACGTTACTCTCCCTCTCTCTCTTTTTCAGACTCTGGTGATCCCAAACCCCCTGTGTATCAGCACGTGCCCGTGTGGGGCTGCCCCGATGCCGGAGAGTCGTACCTGGCCTTGGCCTTGGAGGTAGCGCTGATGGGTATGGGACAGCAGAGATTGATGCCCGAGGGCTTGTATGCCCAGGATAAAGTGTGTCGCAACGAGGAGCAGATAGTCACCAAGCTGCAGGAGCTGGATCTGGATGAGCTGTTGGTGCACACACTCCGCAAACAGGCCATGCTTCTGCTGGAAGGTGCGCTTCTAAATCTGGACACACCATTAGATGATGTTTAACCTGGAAAAACAACACACACACACATATATATATATATATATATATATATATATATTATATAGACATCAACATTGTTTCTTCTTTCTCTATAAAGGTGGTCCGTTTAGCGGCCTGGGTGAGGTGATCCACAGAGAAAGCGTACCCATGCACACGTTTGCCAAGTACCTGTTCACCGCGCTCCTTCCTCACGATACAGACCTGGCCTACAAGATCGGCCTGAGAGCCATGAGGTGAGAAGTTCGTACGGCGTGAACCTTCGAAATGGCGTTTAAATCAAATTGTTAACAGGTCACATGCACGTGTCGATGTGAAATATTAGAGAAACGCTCGCTGTGGAAGAGCTGTAAGAAAGGAAGCGGATGCGAGATGCTTGCTCGTCGGCTCAAACCCTGAATGAGCTGAATCAGGCACTGCACAGCCATATGACCCTTCCAGGCCCAGCGTGTCTCTTGTGTCATGGTGCATCAGTGGGGTCTCTGTGGGCTTTTATTACTGTGCTGTCTATAATCCGGGTCCGGATCCTCCTGGGTTCTTGCTGATACATGGCCGATCGATAATTTTGCTCCCACTGCACTCTCAGACACAAGCAGTGGAGCACAGAGCCGTGCTAATTGAACTCTGAGCAGTGCTGCAGCGTCGGCTTCGTCTTGGGTTGCATCGAGGGGGCAAAACCCTGCTCCAGGATAGGAATGTTGGTTGAGCTTTAAAATTGGCATTTGAGTGATGATTGGCCATGACGAATTGTGTTTACGATGGGTTTTTTTTTTGCAGGTTGCCGGTACTGGAGTCCACAGCTCCGTCCAGTGATGTAGGCCACCCGCACCATGGTATCTCCATCGTCCCGAGCAGATACCCACGCTGGTTCACCCTCGGGCACCTGGAGTCCCAGCAGTGTGAGCTGGCATCCACCATGCTAACTGCAGCCAAGGGTGAGTAATATACACAAACACAGCAGTTTCATCAAATTTGATCTTTTTTTTCCCCATTGATTTAAATTGGAGTGAAAATTTGGCAAATGATTCGGTCTGCGAGTGCCACGTTAACCCCAGACGTCGAAAATTTAGGCGGAGACCCGCTCGCTAGACCTTTGAAGCTGACGAGTCCACTGTTGTGTTTTGAGCAGGAGACATGCTGAGACTGCGCACGGTCCTCGAGGCCATCCAGAAAAACATCCACTCCTCCTCGCTTATCTTCAAACTGGCACAAGACGCATTCAAGATCGCCACGCCCGCAGACAGCCCACCCGACATCACCTTGCTCAACGTTGCCCTGGAGCTCGGCCTTCAGGTAAGTGTGTGTGTGTGTGTGTGTGTGTTTTTGGTTGGTGTATGTGTGGTCAGTGTGAGTCAGTTATAGAACTTCGTTGTGTTTCGTTGTAGGTGATGAGGATGACTCTGTCGACCCTGAACTGGAGACGAAGAGAGATGGTGCGTTGGCTCGTCACCTGCGCTACTGAAGTTGGTCTGTATCAGACGCCGCTTGTTGTCTCTGCTTTTGTAAAAACACAATAGTGCGCGTATATTAATGACTCCGAATGGTGCTGACTTTCTTCTTCTCCTAGGTCTGCGGGCACTGGTCAGCATTCTGCAGAGTTGGTACACACTGTTCACACCCACCGAGGCTACGAGTATTGTCGCCGCTGCGGTGATGTCGCACGGCACGGCGCTGCGTCTCAGCCTGGACTACGGGCAGCGGGAGGAACTGGCGAGCTGTGCGAGAACGCTGGCGCTGCAGTGCGCCATGAAGGACCCGGCCAACTGCGCGTTGTCTGCGCTCACGCTTTGCGAGAAGGAGCACGTGGCCTTTGAGACGGCCTACCAGATCGCGGTGGACGCGGCGGCGACGGCTATGACGCACGCGCAGCTTTTTACCATTGCGCGGTACATGGAGCACCGCGGGTACCCGCTGCGTGCTTTCAAACTGGCGTCGCTGGCCATGGCGCACGTAAGCCTGGCGTACAACCAGGACACGCATCCGGCCATCAACGACGTCCTTTGGGCGTGCGCCCTCAGCCACTCCTTGGGCAAGAACGAGCTGGGCGCCATGGTGCCGCTGGTGGTGAAGGGCGTGCGCTGTGCCACCGTGCTCTCGGACATCCTGCGGCGCTGCACGGTGACGGCGCCCGGCTTGGCCGGCATCCCCGGCCGCCGCAGCTCAGGCAAGCTGATGAGCACGGACAAGGCGCCGCTGCGCCAACTGCTGGACGCCGCCATTGGCGCATACATCAGCACCACGCACTCGCGCCTTACGCACATCAGCCCGCGCCACTACGGCGAGTTCATCGAGTTCCTGGGCAAAGCGCGCGACACCTTCCTGATGGCGCACGACGGCCACGTGCAGTTCGCCCAGTTCATCGACAACCTCAAACAAATCTACAAGGGCAAAAAGAAACTGATGATGCTCGTGCGCGAGCGGTTCGGCTGAGGAGCCGCTAACAGACTCCCCGCTAAACTCCATGTTTATTTAAGGCATTATTTTCTTCCTGTATATTCTGAGTATCCTTTATTTTTGTTTGTTTGATACAGTTTGCATTTAGTGAACGAGCGACGTTCACGGATTTATTCCAACCTGTGGAGGCCAGAACAAACTTGTTGATTTTTTTTCGGCTTATGCTCGCTTTAGTTTAATACAGATGCAGAAGTGGCACATAAAGTAAAAAAAAAAAAAAAAAAAAAAAAAAAAAACAAAAAAAAAACCAAATGATAGGCGGAGTATTTTGAGCCTTTTCCATCGTGGTGGTTCTATTGTTTGTTTGTTTTTTCGTCAAAGAGCTCAAAATGGTCATTCCGGGAAAGAAAGAAAGAAAGAAAAACAAACAAAAACAACACTCGCACAGTGTTACAGTTATACCTCGATCGTATTTTAAGGAACAGCTTTAACAGGACGAGGCTGAAGGCTTTGGTTCCTGAGGGTAGAGAGAAGAAGCTAGCTGAAATATCGAGGTGTTCCTCATCCTAACGCAAAGCCTACATAACCCAGAAATCAGCCAAGCCGCGAACGCCACCCTCCCCTCCTCTGTCCGCCGCTTCCTCTTGGTTTGTCTTGCCCCTTTTTTCTCGTGTTGGGAAGATTTAAGGGAACGTTACTGAGAGCCACGCCTCCACACCTGAGAAGAGCAAGGGGTTTCCTTCTCCGCCTGAATATGAACAAAGACCTCGTCTTTCTAAAGATGGCTTTTTTTTTTTTTTTTTTTGGGGGGGGGGGGGGGGGGTGTTAAGCAGGGGATTCTCGCACCAGTACAGCTCAGCATTATCATGCATTCAATGCTTCGTCAGATTTTCGGCCTGATTAGAACGACCTCTGGAAAGTAGCAACGTTTGGCAGCGATTATTGAAGCCATGTTGTTCTTTTCAGAAACGAAAATAGTTACTGTAGTTGTGTAATACGAGCACTTCCGCCCCTTTCACCGTGTCTGTCATTAACAATTACATTTTTTTTTTTTAACGCAAGAGGACCAAATAAAAAAAACAAAACAAAAACAGAACATCTTCCACCCTCAAACACCCCCTACAAGTGCCCGCTCGGCTCCCAACACTTAGAATGCACTCGGCGGCTACG
>JACRUU010000027.1:27991690-28004190 GCA_030449085.1 Kryptopterus vitreolus | reverse complement strand
CAAATCCCGAACATGATTGAAACGTGTCAGGGATTGCAGATTCCATTTATTCAAATAATACTGTTTTTTTTTTTATTCGCAGACACCTGAGAGGTCACACGACGTGTTTTGGAACGCCATCTTAAAAACAACAACAACAACAACAACAACAACTGGATTTGAGGATTAATGCATTCCTGGGCATACAAAGGCCTTAGAGAACAAAGTCCACCAGGGAATTTAATGTATAGAGCAGATTTGATTTTCCTGCAAAACAAAGATTCCTTTGCCTTGAGGACAAACTCTTTTAGAATGGAATGTTTTTGTTTGTTTTTTTTAATCAAAAACATATGGATATTGGATGTCAGTGCAAGTAATTAAGACATCAGAATTTTTTTTAAACAATTGTAAATAAAAAGATTCAAATTAATGCAATACACTTAATATTTTGATTCAATTGGTTAATTAATTAATTAAATGAGCAGAAATGAAACTACTTCAATGGAAACATTGAATTAAATAGTTTATATTTGTTAGACCACACTTGGGTAATATACATAAATATAATTGTTCTATTTAATTCAACACACAAATGTCTTCATTTCAGAAAAAATAAAAAACACAATATAATAATTTATTTATTAATGAATAAATTCCTTCCATCCTACACTCCCTGAACTGGTTTGGGTACAGATCCATGTACCATTACACCCATAACTGCTCCACCTTAATCACCATGATCCCTGGGTTTTATCCTGATCTCAGGTTTCTGTCTGTGTGAAGTTTTTCCATGTTCTTACAGTGTCCATATGGGCTTCGTCCATGCGCGTCCACCATTCATAGTATTCCCGTGACAGCTTCCGCATTTAAGACATACGACTATTGGCTTCTTTATTTCTTCACTGAGATATTAGTTTGTAAATGTAGTCGTCACTGTTTATCAAGGGGAACTAATAATATAAATAAATAAAATAAAGACTGCGTCCCTGTAATGTCTCAAGTGTTAAACTACACGGTGTTAGAAGAACTCATTGTATCTTAAACGACCCCGGTGAGTGAGGTTCGAGGCAAAAACCAATTTGGAACGAGACAGGCGTCTGTTACTAACTTTAGTCCAGACAGACAGACAGACAGCAAACTGGCCTCATAGATCATTTACATTGGTGGTAATAGGTGTTTTTTGTAGTGCTTGTCTTTCGCTTGTCACTCCATATCAATTAAACAAACAAACCGAACGACAAGGATTTTCTATGATTTTCTCTTTATTTGGTGGAATATAAAACCATTTTATACATAATATATCAATAAGAACAGACTTCATTTCTGCCACTTCTGGTTTTTTTTCGCTTCAGTCCTGATTGCAAATCACAGATCGGTCAAAAAACGTCTACAATACATTAAATGGTCACTGTAATCACTGCTGAAGAAATCAACAGCTCTGTTTTTCCTCTCAAATAGGCTAAGAATAGTGTGTGTGTGTGTGTGTGTGTGTGTGTGTGTTCTGATGTCTCTGCGTGGACAGACCAGAACGCCTTATTTGTGGTTGAGCAGCCGGCGGGAGTGTGTGTGTACGGCCTCCACAAACGCGCCCACGCTCTCAGGGTCCATGTCAGGGTACAAACCGTGGCCAAGGTTCGCGATGTAGCCCCTGGTGCCGAACGCCTCCACCATCGATTTTACGATCTCAGAAATACACTCCTAAATAAAACACAAATAGATTAATATTTATGTAGACTACTTGTGTTTATCCTATACTTAAACACACATACATACACAATACATATACACACACACACATATACATATATATATATATATATATATATATATATATATATATATATATATATATATATATATATATATGTGTGTGTGTGTGTGTGTGTGTGTGTTGTGTGTTTTGCGTGTAGTATATATATATATATATATATATATATATATATATATAAGATATATATATTATATATATATGTAAACCTTCATATAATACACTTTTCTTCCCTCTGTTTCATCAGAAAGCATCGCCGCCCTACGAGACTTGAAATTGTTACCTTGGTAGCATACAGTGCACAGGGGTCCATGTTCCCTTGCAGACTGACTTTTCCTCCAGTCCTCTGCCTACACACACACACACACACACACACACACACACACACACACACGTAAATCCCAAGCACAGTGATCAACAGAATAATAAACAGTAAAAAAAAAATACCCCGGGATGCACCATGATGCAAGGACGACTCACCGTGCCACGCGAGGGTCAATGGTCCAATCCAAACCCACCACCTCATAGTGGGACTGGGAGAGGTCCTCAAGAGCGTAATGGCCGTCCTTCGCAAACACGACCTGATGCACAGGGAAACAGGGCACTGTTATTAGAATGTAACGGAACATTTACCCCATACTGACACCTAGAGACGAGGATTAGCAAGTGCAGCACTTAAAAAAAATGTCAAAAAAATAAAAAGCAAAAGTAATGAAAGGCAATAATTAGTATCTCTTACATATTCTTAAAGGAGCGATAAAACTACAGATATGCCTTCTTGCTCTTTAGCGGTCACACATTTAGCACTATAGAGAACATTGTGCTTCAGAAATCCGAATGGAGAATAAATGGACGATAATAAACAAGAGAGACTGGTGAGGAGATCTGACAAAGAGAGGAAGCACACTAAGACACTGTTTAGTTTGGATCCTGGAGCAGACGTTTAGGATACGAGGGAATATCCTGTCAAAGAATCTCCACCTACCATGGGGACGTTATCCAGCCCCGCCTCCTTCAGCCTTTCCTTTACTCCGCATGCGATGTCCCTGAGGTACGGCAAGGCGAAGATTTTAAACTCCACCGGGCCCAGGCAGCCAGCATGGGATTCAAACACCTGCAGGGCCTAAAGAGCACACGTGTGCACACACACACACACACACACACACACACACACAATCCAACGCACACAAATCAATCATTCCTATACAAGTGATGATATAAGAGGAAAAATCAATCTGCCACATTGGTTAAAAATTCACCCATTTACATTATATGGTCAAAAATTGTTAAAGTAAAAAAAAAAAAAAAAATATATATATATATATATATTTAATAAATCACATAAAATACTGAACATCACACAAAAATATAGCATACAAAGGTTTCTGGAAGATAAAAACAATTAAAATAAATAGGACACACTGCAGACGGGATTTGCATTTCACACGTCAGCAAATTACAGCTATGCACAGAAAAACTATTTCTTTTTTTTTATATAGATTTAAATTAGAAGAGATTAAACCTTTACAGTATGTCAGAGACATCAGAATCAGGCTCCTCCCATCAAATCTTTGACTATTCGGGAGCACCCCCCTCCCCCTATTTTGCATATTTAAATTTCCCGATGAATATGCATAAGCAAACTCTAACCTGAGCTCCGGCTTTGACCTGGCCAACCAGATACTCTACGATAACATCAGTGAGGCGTTTGAGGAGAGCGTGACTGGCCTCGGGGTGTCTGTATAACCAGCGCTTTGCCTTCGAGTGGGTGGTGGAACCTCCGCCTTCGATCATGTAAGACATCAATGTCCACTACACATTAGGAGGGGAATAAAAAAACACACACACACACACACACACAGAGTCTTCAGAAAACATTTCAAAACAACCCGAACAAACAAATGTTCTTTTAAAAAATATATATATATTGTTTCCTCTAGTGTTGCACGATATATTGGTACTAGAAAGGTATCACGATACCTCTGTTGTGAACAATGATACGAGTAGCTTTAAAAAACTATCAATGTAGATCTGAGTGTTGGACTGTAGGGGGCAGTGTATGCACATTATTTGCAAACACATTTTGTGCAAATATTAGTTCCCTACAGGATTACGTTACATTCCGAGTGACTTCGCTTCGTCTTTAAAGAATGAAAATGTATTTATTTATTGATCGAATCCTCGTCCACTCACCGGCGCTCCGCTGAATCCGATGAGAGGAACTTTGCCTTCCAGTTTGTGCCGCGTCAGCGTGATGGCCCTGAACACGTAGCCCAGCTCGGACGCCACGTCCACTTTGGTCCGGAGTCTCTGCAGATCTTCCGGCTCTTTCAGGGGCTCTGGGAACGTCGGCCCTTTTCCTGCGAGCATCTGGACATCCATCCCCAGAGCCTAGGAACGTTTATGTCGCACTTTTATCGCACCGTACCTTCCAATTCCAGCTGAAGCTTGTATAATAAACAGCGTCTCACCTGCGGCACCACCAGGATGTCTGAGAAGATGATCGCGGCGTCGAACGGGAATCGTCTCAGCGGCTGAAGGAAAACACAGACGTTTAATATGTGATCTGGAGACGTCGGCTGCTTTTAAGTCGGGTAAAGTCGCTGACCTGCAGTGTGAGCTCACAGCAGTCCTCTGGGGAACGGCACGTCGCAAAAAAATCCTTCCCCGCTCGGAATTCTCTGAACTCTGTCGAGGAAAATCATAACAATGTATGGAAGTTATATCTACAATTCCTGTACAGCACACACACACACACACACACACACACACACACACACACATACCTGCAGATGTGTCAAGTACAAATACTTCATTACATTACTAAAGTAGACATTTTGGGTATCTATATTTTATTTCATTTCGGCTCGTTTTCATTCATATATATCATATTCATTCATAGAGTGAATGTGATTGGACGAGATATAGGCATATATCATTCCGACACCCTATTGGTTTGTACTCGATCCGTCGCACCTGCACACGACAACAACTCACGTCACACTCCAGCGACCAACTCCATAACCAGTGTTGGGGGTCGTTACTCAAAACAAACTCTTAAAAGTGATGATTTATACACTCGTTTATCAAACGTGTGTTTTCTCTTCATCCTCCGCAAATGAAAATACAGCAGGGAGTTCTGTAGAGAGATGTTTCAGTAAATGATCGATCGTGATCGGTGCTGCCTAAGCTTTTGTCCTTAATGGTATTCCCCCCCCCCCCCTTACATTACTTTTACACTTTTACTCGAGTAAAACGCTTGAGTGGATACTTCAACTTCTATAGCATCGATACTTCCACCTGAGGAACGAATGACAGCGGCGCGTACCTGGCAGGTATCTGCCGGCTTGCCGCATGCACCACACTGGAACATGTTCCACCTCTTCGCCTCGGGCTGCTCGCAGAAACGTGTCATTTTTCAGCTCAGGAAAGTCTTTGGGGCTGTGATGGGAAAAGCAGTGCCATTAGAAACGACAACAATGCAGAGAGAGAGAGAGAGAGAGAGGGAGGGAGGGAGGGAGAGAGAGAGAAAGAGTTTATCTCCTCCCAGTGCTGCTGCCTCTCCCTGTTCTTCTGCTAATCAGGATCGACACCCTTCATAAAGGAAAAGGTGGAGAGACGAGATAAGAGCTTCTCACACCTCAGAACTAACTGTCATGAAGTCGCACTGAAAGAAGGGATCTCTTTATTCTTAATAATAATAATAATAAATTAAATAATAATCAAATTATAATGAATTAAAAATTTAAAAATAATAATAAAAATAAATGTAATAGTAAAAAAAAAAAAAAAAAAATAGTCGTTTCACTCTGTCAAGACCTAATGTGCAATAAACATGTATGTATATATATATATATATATATATATATATATATATATATATATATATATATATATATATATATATATATATATATATATATATATATATCTATATATATGTGCATATATATTATATAAATGTGTTTGTACTCCTTATTTTCCAAAACAAATGATCAATAAAAGCATAAAGGAAGGAGCTCTTTCTGAGCTTTACTATAACATACAATACAATAATATAATAATAATAATAACTATGATGTTAAACTATCCCTGATGATGAGGATAATAGTGTAATTAAACAATGAATGATGTAATAAGGCAGTCACGTGACTGATCACTCCAACATTTCATTATAATCACTACACATCTGGATTTCCCCCAAGTTTTCATCACATTTACAAACAGGAACAAAAGTCATGCTGAAGGAACTTACAGGATGTGATCTGTGTTCTTCTCCATCGTGGGAATTTGGTGAAAGATCTGCTTCTCCTCTGCGTACGTACACAAACAACTGTTACCCCCCACCCCCCCCAAAAAAAACAGCAACACCAGGCTGTATCCCAAATATATATATAAAACCCCTAATCCCTACATATACACTATCTAGGGAATGAATGAACGGACTCCAGACCGGACACGGTGCTCTGTGCGCCCAATGACAAGCGCCCTTCCTATTTATCCGTCGTTACAACACCGAGCACAAGGGCGCGGCCATCTTGAAACGGTCACATGACCACGAGTGGGCGGAGTCAGGCGCTCATGGTGGTAAAAACGGGTCATAATTACATTTCATTTCTAGTTCCGATTTTTTTTCATTAAACAGAAAAAAAGTTAAAATACAAATAAAAATTACATCATGAAAGATTATTGGTTAAATAATGTGTACATGTACATTAACAAATATATTCATGTGTACATAACAAATATTAACAAATATATTCATGTGTACATAACAAATAATAACAAATATATTCATAATTATTAGGCATTAATTCTTTATTCTTTTCCCGTCCTACCTCAAATTCTTTCTTTCTTTCTTTCTTTCTTTCTTTCTTTCTTTCTTTCTTTCTTTCTTCCTTTATATTCCTTTTCTTTATTCTTTTCCCGTCCTACCTCAACTTCTTTCTTTCTTTCTTTCTTTCTTTCTTTCTTCCTTTATATTCATTCATTCATTCATCTTCTAGCGCTTTATCCGATCTTCCCTCGGGTCACAGGGAGTCTGTGTCTATCTCAGTCTATGGGCATTAAGGCAGGATACACCCTGGATGGAATGCCAACACATCGCAGGGCACACACACACACACACACACATTCATACACTAGGGACAATTTTCCAAGGTGCCAATCAACCTACCGTGCATGTTTTGGACCGGGGGAGGAAACCGGAGAACCCGGAGAAAAACCCCCTGAGACACGGGGAGAACATGCATAAACTCCACACACATTCCCGAGACGGGAATCGAACCCGGACCCTGGCGGTGTGAGGCGAACGTGCTAACCACTACGCCACCGTGCCCCCATTCCTTTATATTCCTTTTCTTTATTCTTTTCCCGTCCTACCTCAACTTCTTTCTTTCTTTCTTTCTTTCTTTCTTCCTTTATATTCCTCTTCTTTATTCTTTTCCCTCCCTACCTCAACTTCTTTCTTTCTTTCTTTCTTTCTTTCTTTTCCTGTTCTTCATTCTTTTCCCACCATACCTCAACTTCTTTCTTTCTTTCTTTCGTCTTTTCCCTCCCTAGCTCAACTTTTTTTCTTTCTTTCTTTCTTTTCCTTTTCTTTATTCTTTTCCCTCCCTACCTCATATATATATATATATATATATATATATATATATACTATATATATATATATATATATATATATATATAATATATGTGTGTGTGTGTAATATGTGATTAAATGGAATAGTGATGTTTATTTGCAATATAAGTATATTATACTGCACTCAGTCACACGTTTTAATCATTTTATTTTTTAAAAGTTTGAAATTTACACAACATTGATATTAAACAGTGAATTGTGAATGTACATGCATCGAACAATCTCAAACAATATTTAAACCTCGCAAATAAAAGAGTTAATTTCAAATGAACAACAACAACAACAACAAAGTACCTGCATTGATTTCAATTAGCTCAGGATTATAACAAGTTTATCATTCATCATCAGCTTTTCTTTTTCAATGTTTTTGCAGAACCGCCGTGTCCGTGTGGAGCGGCTCTAAAACAGTGCATCTAAAACCCGTGTTCTTTATATTACACAATTCTTAACTCACACAAACTAGGTTATATCGGGGAAAATAACATGCCGTAATACATTTATAAAGTTTGTAAAAACCCAGAAAGCTCGTCTCAGGATTGGAAAAAGTGCCCCTGAATATGAATGTTAAATATTTATCATTTAACATTTATAAATGATTTAATATTGCATTAAATTACGTTGGATCAGATCACATGTTGGTTTCATTTTGACTCTTGGGCTGTACAGTTATTTGCTTATAAAAAGTTATTCATTGAGAAAAGTTTACTCAATGATACATTAACATGCTGAATCCTTCCACAACTAAAAGGAAATCGAGGATTAAAAAATATTAAGGATGGATTTTATTCCCAAATGCATCAAGGAACATAAATGAACGATATATAAATGTCATAAGGGCTGTCATAAGGTCACATGCTTCGGTGCCGTGACTGCTCTTGTTTTTTAGTGACGCACGAAATGTCACATTTAATAATGTAAGAGTTGAATGATGTCTCACTCACATATACAGTTTTACACACATTAATCAGTCCTGAGCATTATTAACTGTATTTAAGAAAGAGTTATTTACTGTAATGTTTATAGATTGAAAATGAATAGTTTATAAAACAATTTGCAATCATTATTCTTTTTAATGAATGTTGCTTCGATCATGAAATGTTTTCATCCACGATATATATATATATATATATATATATATATATATATATACATATACATATATATATACTGATGATGGATTATAGAATTATCAGTATGTTAGATCGATTATGTTAATAAAAATGGCCCCGAAAACAAAAGTCATCCATTTTACAGGCAAGCACATAAAACTTCAATTTGAAGAAGCCGATTCCTTCTTGCTGAAACGTAAGCAAGATGATAGACACACACACACACACACACACACGCACACACACACACATGCACGCACACGCTTCCCAGTGCATGGCTACTACGAGTATAAATAACGCGGGTGCAGTCGGCGTGACACGGGAAGCGCAGGGACGCGGCTCACGGCTGCTGCTGGTACTGGCCCTCGGTGGCCGTGTAGAAATCGTCCAGGACGCTCTGTATGTAGTCGAACGTGGGTCGGTCCTCGGGTTTGGTTTTCCAGCAGGTGTTCATGATGTCGTACAGTTCGGTGGGACAGTTTTCAGGCTGGGGCATTCGGTAGCCCCGCTGCACTGACGTCATGACCTCGCCGTTGCTCATTCCTAAAGACGTGAAAGTTGATGAAAAGGGAAGCGATTTATTTGTATTCCGAACATATATTATTATATATTATTCATTCATTCATTCATTCATTCATCTTCTACCGCTATATCCGATCTTCCCTCGGGTCACGGGGGAGTCTGTGCCTATCTCAGGCGTTTATGGGCATTAAGGCAGGATACACCCTGGATGGAATGCCAACCCATCGCAGGGCGCACACACACACACACACACACACACACACATTCATACACTAGGGACAATTTTCCAAGGTGCCAATCAACCTACCGTGAATGTTTGTGGACCGGGAGGAAACCGGAGAACCCGGAGAAAAAACCCCTGAGGCACGGGGAGAAACATGCACAAACTCCACACACACACATGGCCGAGACGGGAATCGAACCCGGACCCTGGCGGTGTGAGGCGAACGTGCTAACCACTAAGCCACCGTGCCCCTTTTATTATATATAATATATTATACATATTATATAATATATATATTATATAAACAGACTCGCATAGCAACAGTGCCTCCAAAAAAAACGTCATATAAAGTGATAATGCATGTTAATAACACTTGCAGCAAAATCGCTAGTCTTTGCTACTCCACTAGAGGGCACTAGAGATATTAATCTTGTAATAGATTCCAGAACGGTATTACATGTACAAGTTCCTATATTATTTATAATATAATATATTGTTATATTAATATATCGTTTTGCTTTGTTTTTAATCCTATGCCCGTCAGAGATGTGCTTCTTTATAACCGAGGACAAATCGCTGAATCCGACTTATAAAATGAGTCTGAGAATCTTTTTTTCTCCTCACTAAATTCTGCTCTTGTCCAGCAGAGGGTGATGCTGCATCAGAACGCAACTTCCCCTTTTGTCCTTACCGAGAACAATATCGATATATATATATAACAATTCTATACAACGGTAATTCATTACCTGGATAAGGGATTTTCCCGTACGTGATAATTTCATAGATGAGGATTCCGAAGGACCACATGTCGGACTTAATGGTGAAGGAGCCGTAATTGATAGCCTCCGGGGCCGTCCACTTGATGGGGAACTTCGCTCCTGTAACACACGTTTTAGCAAACATGTAACACAAACACACAACGACTGGTGAAGAAAAAAGAGGAAAAGAAAAAAGGCGGACCTTGCCAAAAGTCTAAGGGAAAGTCACACACACACACACACACACACACACACACACACACACACCTTCTCTGGCCGTGTATTGGTCGTCCTCGATAACTCTGGCCAATCCGAAGTCTGCGATTTTACACAGCAGGCTCTCAGACACCAGCACGTTGGCGGCTCTCAGGTCTCGATGGATGTAATTCTTCTTCTCGATGTAGGCCATGCCTTCAGCAATCTACACAACATATAATACAAACTCTTAACAAACACACATGCATTCATTCATTCATTCATTCATTCATTCATCTTCTACTGCTTTATCCGATCTTCCCTCGGGTCACGGGGAGTCTGTGTCTATCTCAGGCGTCTATGGGCATTAAGGCAGGATACACCCTGGATGGAATGCCAACCCATCACACACACACACACACACACACCACACACACACTAGGGACAATTTTTCCAAGGTGCCAATCAAAAACCTACCGTGCATGTTTTTGGACCGGGGGAGGAAACCAGAGAACCCGGAGAAAAACCCCCGTGAGACACGGGGAGAACATGCACAAACTCCACACACACATGGCTGAGACAGGAATCGAACCCCCGACCCTGGAGGTGTGAGGCGAACGTGCTAACCACTAAACCACCGTAAAACATATAATAATAAAGTGCAAGTTTCTTTCGAGGGGCACGGTGGCGTGGTGGTTAGCACGTTCGCCTCACACCGCCAGGATCCGGGTTCCGGGTTCGATTCCCGTCTCGGCCATGTGTGTGTGGAGTTTGCATGTTCTCCCCGTGCCTCAGGGGGTTTTTCTCCGGGTTCTCCGGTTTCCTACCGGTCCAAAAACATGCACGGTAGGTTGATTGGCACCTTGGAAAATTGTCCCTAGTGTATGAATGTGTGTGTGTGTGTGTGTGTGTGTGTGTGTGTGTGTGTGTGTGTCCTGCAACGGGTTGGCATTCCATCCAGGGTGTATCCTATCTTAATGCCCATAGACGCCTGAGATAGACACAGACTCCCCGTGACCCGAGGGAAGATCGGATAAATTAAAACGGTAGAAAATGAATGAATGAATGAAGTTTCTTTCAATCTATTACGAAAAGGTACAAAAGCACGGATAATTCCCCTCGAAATACCACCAACAGCCAATCACAAGAAGCTAAAAAGAGACCGCCCCCTCACCTGATTGGTGACTTGCTGCGAAACAGTATTTTATCCTGATATAAATGAGTCAAATATTTGACATTGAAATGTAACGAAGTCTCAACACAAAAACCTACTAAAATACACACACTTTGTTTCTGTCCAACACTGAAATAAAGACTCAATTTTCGGATCGGAAGGTCGGGGGGGGGGGGGGGGGGTCCACGCCCCGGGATCGCCACTCTGGGGTCCTTGAGCAAGGGGGGGCCCTTAACCCTCTGTACTCCAGGGGGCGCTGTATCATGTCTGACCCCAGCTTCCAAAAACATGCTGTGATATACAGATACAATTTCACTGCGCTGTAATGTTTATGTGATCCCACCTTGCACGGCAGATCGTCTACATAAACTAATATATTGTGTATTTATTTTGCATAATACATTTTTGTTCCGCAGTGTTATAAGCAGCTTATAAAGTCTTAAAAGGAAAAACGAATCAAAAACGAATCATTTTGGGGCTTGAAACCGTAACCAATTTCCCGACACTATTTAATTGGTCATTCATTCATTCATTCATTTTCTACCGCTTTATCCGATCTTCCCTCGGGTCACGGGGAGTCTGTGTCTATCTCAGGCGTCTATGGGCATTAAGGCAGGATACACCCTGGGTGGAATGCCAACCCATCGCAGGGCACACACACATTTACACACACATTCACACACTAGGGACAATTTTTCCAAGGTGCCAATCAACCTACCGTGCATGTTTTTGGACCGGGGGGAAACCGGAGAACCCGGAGAAAAACCCCCTGAGACACGGGGAGAACATGCACAAACTCCACACACACATGACCGAGACGGGAATCGAACCCGGACCCTGGCGGTGTGAGGCGAACATGCTAACCACTAAGCCACCGTGCCCCGCTTTAATTGGTCAGTACATGTATAATATCTAAAGTGGTGTAAATCTGGAATCTGATTGTGCTGCACACCAGAAGGTTGTGAGTTCCAAGCCCCCAAAAACACACACTTTTTGTTTGCGAGATTGTTCCTCTTTGAATATGCGAATCCTGCACAAAACACTGATCTTTGCACGTTGCGTTTTTAATACTCTTACCACCGAATCTAACCACGCTGCATTATTCGCGCTGAGCTAATGCACTCCTGT
>JACRUU010000027.1:27981690-27986690 GCA_030449085.1 Kryptopterus vitreolus | reverse complement strand
CATCTGCTCGCCTTTTTTAAAGCCCAGGTCGTCCGGGTGGATCGCTTCGTACGGATACAAGGCGAGGACGATTTTGCCGTGCTCCTGTTGCTCTTCGGAGAGGAAAAAGAGCAATAAAAGAAGATAAACGTTTTATATTTTGTGTAACGAAAAGGCAGTAAATGTTAAATCGCAGGTCAAAAACCTTCCATCTGCTGGAATCTCTGGCCAGGTAGGAGTCCAGGCGGAAGAGTGTTATTCTGTAAAGGTCACAAGAAGCACAAGAATGAAAGAGTGAATGCGTCATTGCAGTACATTTCGCATTGCATGCATGACTGGATGACACTTTTTTCTTTTTTTTTTGTGCTTGTACTTTAGCAAAGGACCTTTTAAAGGGTCGGGTTCGTTCATTCATTCATTCATCTTCTACCGCTATATCCGATCTTCTCGGGTCACGGGGAGCCTGTGCCTATCTCAGGCGTCTATGGGCATTAAGGCAGGATACACCCTGGATGGAATGCCAACCCATCGCAGGGCACACACACTCACATTCACACACACATTCATACACTAGGGACAATTTTCCAAGGTGCCAATCAACCTACCGTGCATGTTTTTGGACCGGGAGAGGAAACCGGAGAACCCGGAGAAAAAACCCCCTGAGACACGGGGAGAACATGCAAACTCCACACACACATGTCCGAGACGGGAATCGAACCCGGATCCTGGCGGTGTGAGGCGAACGTGCTAACCACTAAGCCACCGTGCCCCGGGTCGGGTTCGGCAATGGGAAAATGTTCGCTCGGTTCCCCCGATAAAATGTCAGATAATATTTTACATTAATGTGCCATTCATTAAACTGATTGGATTCATTAGCGCCGGTCAGCACGATCCTTTTTGTTTTTTGTTTTTTTTACCCGTCCTGACTCACTACTTACTGTAGTGTGGGGTTTAGGGGAGGTTGGATCTCTCACATATACCGTTTTTTCCGGCTGCGCAGGTTCGCGCTTCTTCACACCGAACGAACCTCCACTCGCTCCGTCGTTCAGCTTGGATTTTTTACAACCCATGATTTCTGTCAGGAAAAAGATGAGAACGAGAGAGAGAGAGAGAGAGAGAGGGAGAGAGAGACACGCCTTGAAGTGACCCTGCACACAAACACGGTATTTTACATGATCATGTGACCTGCCTGTTTATACAACATTTGTTTATTTCTAAAGTTTTTGCGCACTGAACCGTTGGGAGTAACACGACGCCCGACAAACACCAGTTCTGCAACTTGTGCATTTACATGTACAATTTGTATATACTGTATACAGCGTCAACAAATAATACGCATAATACGTGTGTGTGTGTGTGTGTGTGTGTGTGTGTGTGTGTACTGAGGATAAATGATAATATCTTTCCATTTAATAAACAATATATTAAGGAGAAATATTATTAACAGTCTGATATAATATTTTTTGCCCAAATTCATGAATTAATTCTCAACATGCACATTTATGCAAATGTATGATTATTATTATTATTATTAGTGAAACCAAACTTTAGTGAATATATTCATTCATTCATTCATTCATCTTCTAGCGCTTTATCCGATCTTCCCTCGGGTCACGGGGAGTCTGTGTCTATCTCAGGCGTCTATGGGCATTAAGGCAGGATACACCCTGGATGGAATGCCAACCCATCACCCATCACACACACACACACACACACACACACACACACACACACACACACACACACACAACATTCATACACTAGGGACAATTTTCCAAGGTGCCAATCAACCTACCGTGCATGTTTTTGGACCGGAGGGAAGGACGGAAACGGAGAACCCGGAGAAAAACCCCCTGAAGCACGGGGAGAACATGCAAACTCCACACACACATGGCCGAGACGGGAATCGAACCCGGACCCTGGCGGTGTGAGGCGAACGTGCAAACCACTAACTTTAGCGAATATATGTATACACGAAATATATATATATATATATATATATACATATAGATATATATATATATATATATATATATATATATATATATATATATAAAAATCACTTTACACTTTTCACTAATAAATAGTATGAATACAGATACATTGCTCTGTCTGTGTGTTTACACTGCACACACACACACACACACACACACACACACACACACACACACACACACACACAGTGTATTTACAGATGACCACACACACACACACACACACACACATAAAACAGGTTCGGGTGATAATGTCTGCGCAGGGATATTTCAGTTCGTTCAACCGAAAGGTCTCGGGTTCAATTCCCAGCACCACCAAGCTAGGGCCCTTGAGCATGGCCCTTAACCCTCACCTGCTCAGCAGTAATACGGTCTGGATAAGGGCGTCTTTCGAATGCTGTAAGTGTTGTAAATGTCCAGAGCAACGCAACACGTTTCAGGAAATATTCGTTAAAAAATTCCCCTGCGATGTTTTTATCAATTGATAGGAGCTTAATCAGTAACCAATACAAATCAGGAATACGCAGGTCATGTGACCAGCCACGTCTACTACACGTACAATTATAGGAATGCGGTGTTAAACAAACGCTTTACTTCCTTCTCAGAAGCTTTTCCTGCTTTTTTCGCTCGTCCATGCAGGACAAGGTCAAACTCCAGCGTGTGATGTGTAGATGATTGACTCTGACTTACACTTCCTGGTCAAACTTGATGATTTCACTGAAAGAATGTATCAACTTCACACACACACACACACACACACACACACACAGAACACCGCTTTCACTTCCTACACCCATCCACCACTTCATAAGGAACACCTGCAGCGCCGCAGTTATCTCCCAGTCAATCACGCACCAGGGTTTCGATGACACACACACACACACACACACACACACACAACACACACACACACACACACACACACACACACACACACACACACACCGACAGCTTCGGTTATGAAGTTATGAAGACAAAATGGTAAAAATCGCTCTGCAGATGTTTTGCTTTTCACTCGTCTCACTGACAAAAAAAAATCACTGAGCAGCTTTTGCACGAGAACCGATAATGACAAAAACAACTCTGTACATCCGCGATGATGAGAAAAGCATCAAGTGTTTTGCAAGGTTCCTAACTCATATGAGACTGAAACCATGGAATTTATTTTATTTTTTATTCTATCTTATTATTTTAATTTAATTTAATGTAATTTAATGTAATTTAATGTAATTTAATGTAATTTAATGTAATTTAATGTAATTTAATGTAATTTAATTTAATTTAATGTAATTTAATTTAATTTAATGTAATTTAATTTATTTAATTTAATTTAATGCACTTTTATTATTATTACTATTATTAATATATTATTTAAATCAAAAGCAACGTTTTATCTCTGTGTACTTCTATACTCGAAAACATTAATTTCACTGTTTATTTTACTTTGAGGACATTTTTGGAGCAGCCACTTTTTTTCATTTTCTATTTTACCCTATATTTTATAGAATATATAGAATGACACACAGACACATTACATTTTGAACAGTCGTAAAAAGCATTTCAATACATGTTGTATGAATTTAATTTAATTTGATGATGTCATGTCAGATTTTTAACTCTGAGTAGATTTTTAAGACGTGGAAGTAAAGAGTTTAATGAAAGTAACTTTTACTTGAGTGGAATATTTGATTCCTTTATCCGCCTTTGTGACGAGGTGAGAATTTGAATACGAGCGAGTCGGGAAAAAAAAAACGCACTGAAGTGAAACTTTATTCATTGCGTTTCACACTCGCTGAAAAGGTCGTCCTGACCAGCTGTACTTAAACTCACACGATGAGAACGAGCCTCTCCGTCTCCTCTCGGCCATGTGTGTGTGTGGAGTTTGTGCATGTTCTCCCCGTGTCTCAGGGGGTTTTTCTCCGGGTTCTCCGGTTTCCTCCCCCGGTCCAAAAACATGCACGGTAGGTTGATTGGCACCTTGGAAAATTGTCCCTAGTGTATGAATGTGTGTGTGATTGTGTGTGTGTGTGTGTGTGTGTGTGTGTGATGGGTTGGCATTCCATCCAGGGTGTATCCTGCCTTAATGCCCATAGACGCCTGAGATAGACACAGACTCCCCGTGACCCGAGGGAAGATCGGATAAAGCGCTAGAAGACGAATGAATGAATGAAACTACATTTGAAATGGTTATTGCATCTTTATAAGTACTTCATTCATTATTTAAATGAAATAAATGTGTAATGTGTAAATGAAATGTGTCTAAACACGTTTATAGCGCAGGATTTTGGGCATCAGTTGCTGTATATGCGCTTTAATGTGTTTAATGTCAATACCAAGAAACAAGTGCACTTCTTTCAAGTGCGTTTAAGTAAGTATTAAAACATGCACTTAATTGTGTTGTCATTAAAGTTTACTCTATTTAATTTTAATTCCAAAACATCATCTGCAAATTCACTTTATAAAAGTGTCCCTTTTTCCGATTTTAAGCAAATAAAAGTAGTTTTTCAATACAAATAATGTGTCTTTTTTACAAGGCGACGCGTCGAAGACTTATTTAAGAACATCACCACCTTTTTCCACGCATTGCAGGGTTTAATGCGTCTTTCGAACCCGAACTGCTATTAAGTTATGCTACGCTGTTATTTATTAAGTGTTTGCGGAGTAAAACTGCAAACCTGCTGCTTAGAGCGACCTTTCTGAACACGACCACTTCCTTACGAAGGATCTACGTCATGTCACAGCTGGGTGAGACTTTCAGCCACATTCGTATTGCTACCAAACACACCAGAGCAGGAGGAAGTCTTCAGAAAGACCCTCAGTGAGATGCTCTGCTTCTTCCGTCGAACACAATTCTGTATAGCAAATATAATATGTGCAACATCAAAGGCATGCTGAGATATATAACGACAAACACTGAGCAATGAGCTTCGTCTATCAGGAATACAATTCCCATCAGCCCCTGCACCACCACGCCCAATAATGCCAGATAATTACTAATTAAATAAAATGCATTTCATTCATTCATCC
>JACRUU010000027.1:27944190-27979190 GCA_030449085.1 Kryptopterus vitreolus | reverse complement strand
GTTAAAAAACAAACAAACAAAAACAAACAAAAACAAAAACAAAAACAAAATATATATATATATATCTATATATATATATATCTATATATATATATATATATATATATATATCTTACTGACCGCTTTAGATTCATGAATGTTAAAAGAAAAAGAAAAAAATTATATTTATATTTATATATATATATATATATATGTTACTGACCACTTGAGATTCATGAATGTTAAAAAATAAACAGTTAAGAGGATGAAAGGGAACAACAAAACGAAAGCTCGTGGAAGTGAAACCCTCTATCTATTCTAGACTGACTAAAATACCGAGGCGACTTCCTGCTCTGAACATTCCATCGCACCAAATCAGTCCAGTATTCAAAGCAGGAAAGAAAGAAAAATCCCTTTTGTACCTTCATTTAATAATTCGTCCTTGTGGGAGAAACAATTCCGGAGTGTTTAATCATCATCATCGTGAAAACGCCGTCGTGTAGAACCTCATTTCACCTTTTCTGCTTTAATTACGGAACGAGGAAGGAGTCGCCAGTGTCAGGGCTGAATAATTCGGGGGGCATTTGTGATTGTTATTACATCAGGATGGGGAGGAATGAAAAGCTGGTGTGGTTAATAAAAAAAAAAAAAAGAAAGAAAGAAAAAAAAAGTGCAATAAAACGTGCGACGTCATCGGAAAAACGAATCATTGTGCAAATTCCTGGAAATCCCTCAGCTATTAATACTGTTACTGATTATTTACATATAACAAAGAGTTGTTTACTCTTCAGTGACAAATGATCATTTATAAAGCATTCATCAAAAGCCACATAATTATAGCAAGTGAATATTGTGGTTATAAAGACAGCGATGTTCAGCATAATGATTTATGTACATTACTGCGTATGAGAGTTACGAATCTAAGAACACTGTATTGACCAAACCTTTTAACTTATTCTTATATTTTAATAGAATTGTTCACAAATCACAGCAACACCTACACAAGTTTTATATAAATCAGTTTGACACCTCGTTACGGCTACATAACACACGAGGTGTACGTTTGTTTATCCGGGAAAACCCAGCCTTCTGACGTTTGTGTCATTTGAGAAAATTCCATCATTTTAAATCAGAAGGTCATGAGTTCACATTCCAAGCTGCCACTCGGGGGCCCTTCAACAAGGCCCTAAAACAAAAATCACTTCTGGCACAATTCCCAAAAACGAAAACGAACCCCAACATTTTCTCTCAACTCCTCTCGGCCTTTAAACCTCCTGTTTTCTTTTTATTCCACTATAAAATTTCCTCCCGATACTAAACCAGTTTAAAAAAAAGCACCATGAAGGAAACTATAAAGCCCAGAAGGAGGATGTTTATCATTTTAATTCGATTTAAATGGTGGGGGTGGTAAAGGTGGGGGCTGTGAAGCAGAACATGAGGCTTTACCATATTATATCGTAGTCATATTCAAGTTATTACTATTCTATATATAATAACGCTGTTATATATATAATAGCGTATTTCACTGCTCACGGGAATTAAAGGAGTGCAGATCAGCAACAAAACAAATAAAAAGAACGATGCAAACTGTAGAGTCGTGAGTGCATTAAAAATATATATTATGCATTATATATATATATATATATATATATTATATATATATATATATATTCCGACATGAAATGACCGATTAAGATTAAGATTAAGACACTTTGGCTCTGTTACATCGAAAAATAAGGAAACTGTGTTTACTTTTATCGCAAAAGCTGAAGCAATGAAACAAATTCGGAACAAATAAACACACAACAAGCAATAAAATAACATGCACACACACACACACACACACATACACAAAGAATAAAGTTATTTTACACCTTAAACGTTAAAAAATAAAAAATAAAAATTTTCAGGCGAAAGAACTTGTCGGAAAAACGGAGAAATGAATAAAACTGACTTTAATTAGTGACCTGTTGCTTTTTGGAGTCGATAATACGTTTGATTTTCTGTGCAAAAAGTGGATAAATAAAGCGCATAAACTTACGCGCCGCGCGTTTGGAGAAGTTCCCGTTTGTGTTCACACGTGGAGCAGAAAAAACCCGTATTATAAGAGTGTATAAAGAGATGATGATGGTGATGATGATGATGATGATGATGATGGTGATGGTGATGGTGGTACAGTACCTGTAAGGTGTGCAGATCGCGGGGTGAAAGGCGGATCCGGGTGTTGTGCAGCTGCGCCTCATTGAGCCGCACCGGAGCGATAAAGAGGAACTGCCGAGCGCAAACTTGTTTTCTGTTACGATGTGCAACTTCCGGGTAAATACATCGTTTTTTATGATTTGCATAACAGAGCAAAGACCGAGAGCTGGGTGTCTGAAAACACACACGTGTTTACCAGGTTTACAACTGACCTGGGATCAGGTTACACTTAAGGACTGTGTTTTGCTTTTAATTAGTGATTAATTATAATAATAAAAAAAAAACGTTATCAGGATTCGTGTATTATTCTTGATCAATGAATTAAACAAGAAACAAACTATAAAAGAAACTAATCAACAAATTAAGCATTGATTATTGTATATATATATATATATATATATATATATATATATATATATATATATGATATGATGAACACATTTTACTTAATTACAATTAATTAAATACCTGGATACTTAATTGGTTACACTCAACAATGACCCCGTTAATAAATAATATATAACAAGTATGGAAACAATATAAAATTATTATTATTCATTAAGAACTTTATTCAAGGTTATGGCGAGTTTATGTAGTGTATGATACACACCCAATGATACACATTAGGATGGCGATCACATGACACCCCGGTCACATGATGACATACTCAAATCATACACCTACCGGGAAATTATTACCAGCAGTCCGCCTAAGGAACCACACACACACACACACACACACACACACACACACACACACACACACACACACACACTACAGTGTATACGTTAATAAGACACACCACACACACTTTACATGATGAGCTTTAATAGAGAAAAAAAAAACATACAGAAGTACAAAGACAATGAGGCATCCACACGTATAAAACGAGTAACCTTAATAAAAGTAAATAATAAATAAATATGTACATAGAAATCACATTAAGAGTCGATTAAACCGCCGAAATACGCCGTCACGGTTTTCAGTTTGCTGTTTAGGAAGTTCTGCTCCACTTCCACTTTCCCACCAGGACCAGCCAGAGACGCAATCTACAGACAGACAGATAGACAGACAGACAGATCGAGAGAGACAGATTTTAATGCATGAGCGCTCGCTGAGGACGTAAACAAACTCGCAGAGGAAAATATCCGAGAGGAGAAATACAGCACAAATGATAATAATAAGTGAAAATTTCATACACGCAAAAGTAAAGACACCCTGCACCCTGCACTTGCGTGCACTTTAAAATCCCACCCATCAATCAGCATCGTTCACGTCGTCGTTAAACCTCGACATTCTCACCTGCTCCATGTCGGCGTTCCTCGGGAGGAAGTACACGATGTTTTCCGTTATCGTTCTGGCCAGCCTGAAAATTTCGAACGTGAGAGCAGGTTAAGGATACGACACATGACAAGCAAACTGCCCGGACCCCATAACGAACCTGCAATTACTATAACGGCACATCCCTGGGGGGGGGGGGCGTTTAATTTTTCTCTTATACAGCTATCAGTGCCCTTCCATGACCCTGTTTATTTATTTATTTATTTTCCAGGAGGTGTACTTGCTGTTTCCGTAGCAACCTGGCGCCATTTGTCTTGCGAGTCAGATGCCCACTTGTGTTTATTACCTAATGACATAGATGTTCCTATTTAGATTCAGAACGCGCAAAATACAACTTCCTGTTCTCGCTTATGTTATAACACCTATTCTCTCTCTCTCTATCGCTCCATCAAGACAAAAAAAACCTGTGCGTATGAGACGCCGTCAAAAAGCTTCTAATGTAGTTCTGTAACGCGCCAGTAGATGGCAGCACAAGGCTGCGTTCAAAGCCACAGGTACCACCCGGCCTTTCTAAATCAGTGACATCATCCTGTGTACATACGTTCGCTTACGTCGTTTACCAAAATGACTTTTTAATATCGTGCTAATAATAATAAATATAATAATTATTATTATTATAATGCTTCGTAATTTTCGTAATAGTAAATAAATTTTTCAGGTGCAGGATATCCATCGGGGCTCATCATGGTCTTGATGTTGAAGACGTCGGCGCTGAGGTACTCGGGTCCTCCCCACGGCGGGCTCAGGAAGACCACGTCGGCCCGGAGACTCGGCGCCACCTTCAGGAAATCCGCCTGGATGAAGTCGATCCGTTCGCCGACGCCGTACACGGCGGCGTTGTGCTGGGCGAGCGCTAACCGCACCGGGTCGATATCGATGGCGATCACTGAGTAACGTAAACAAACAAACAAACACAAATGTAACTTTTAAAGGAAAGAATTTGGTAATGAGCGAGTTTATCGTGTGTGTGTGGTGGGGGCGGGACGGGGCGGGCTGGAGGGGACACACGGACGTACCGGCGTTTCCGGCGAGGGCGAACTGGATGGCGTTTCCTCCGACGCCGCAGAACGCGTCGACGATGACCAGGGTGTGGGACTCGACCCGAACCCTCTGAGCGATGTGTTGGGCTATCTTCTCAGGCGTGACGGAAAACCAGCCCTCTGGGGGACAAAAACCACGTCAGAGCTGCTTTTCTGCTCAGCCAATTAAAGCGTCTGGTGTACAGAAAATACTGATCATCAAGAAAAGAAAAGGAGGATGTAGCTGTAGCTAGGCATTGGGACCTCCTAAACACTCCTGTGGCCCCTGAGAACGGCCCTTACCTGCCCCATATAGCTGCTTAGCTATATGAATGAGATACATGTTAAATTAAAGGCTAAATTCTGTGAATGTAGAATCAATTATATCGCATTGCTGACTGGTTGTAATTGCATGCTTTCGCCACCAGGAGGCAGTGAGCTGCTGTATGGATTGATGACGACTGTTAATCACAGGCTCGTTTCGAAGTGTCGATCGCTGTCTAATAAAGCATCCCATACAGGAGTTTAAATACTAGTCGTCTTGGCGTTTCCGTGATGAACTGCTTCTCTCTCTCTCTCTCTCTCTCCCTCTCTCTCTATCGTTCTCTCATGAAGCTCTGAGGAGATGGAAAGTTTAACAGTGTGTGTCTGTTCCAGCTCCACACACACACACACACACACACACACACACACACACACACATCAACACCATCTGTTTCAGGCTCCACCAGACAGCTCCGATTTTCTCCGCCTCTTGTGTTCGAGTCCTTTGAGAATAAAACACCTGCAGCGAGGCATGCGGCCCCTGACACAACTTCCTGTTTACGTCTCGGGGCCCGAAACGCGAGGTGGCGCCGTACACGGGGTTTCCAAAAGCAGTACGCTGGAACGCGGCAGGAATTATTTATTTATTTATTTTCTAAAGGGCTTGACAAGCAACACTTAAAATTTTATATATTACATTTCAATAGTAGATAATAGATCCTTTATCTGCCAGTCTTCATAAAAGGGCGTGGCCTACATATCAGCCAATAATAGAAAAGGGAATATGGCTTATGTAGTCTTAGTAAAGGAGGTGTGGACTATGTATTAATTAGTCCCCATGAAGGGGTGTGGCCTAAGTGTGAGTACAAATTAAAATAGGTGTGGCCTATGAATCCATTATTCCCAGAAAGAGGGTGTGGCCTATCAGTCTCAGTAAAAGAGGCGTGGCCTAAATAGATCAGTCAGTCCCTGTTTAAAAAAAAAAGGATGTATGCACCAGAGTACATAAAGAGGTGTGGCCTATGTATGGATCAGTCAATATGACCTATGCATCAGACAATATCAATAAAGGGGTGTGGCCTATGCATCAGTCAATATCAATAATGGGGTGTGGCCTATTCATCAGACAATATCAATAAAAGGGTGTGGCCTATGCATCAGTCAATATCAATAAAAGGGTGTGGCCTATGCATCAGTCAATATCAATAAAAGGGTGTGGCCTATGCATCAAAATTAATAATGGGATGTGGCCTATTCATCAGACAATATCAATAAAAGGGTGTGGCCTATGCATCAGTCAACATCAATAATGGGGTGTGGCCTATGCATCAATCAATATCAATAAAAGGGTGTGGCCTATGCTTCAGTCAATATCAATAATGGGGTGTGGCCTATGCACCAGACAATATCAATAATGGGGTGTGGCCTATGCGTAGGTCAAAATCAATAATGGGGTGTGGCCCACGCATCAGTCAATATCAATAAATGGGTGTGGCCTATGCATCAGACAATATCAATAATGGGGTGTGGCCTATGCATCAGTCAACATCAATAATGGGGTGTGGCCTATGCATCAATCAATATCAATAAAAGGGTGTGGCCTATGCATCAGTCAATATCAATAATGGGGTGTGGCCTATGCACCAGACAATATCAATAATGGGGTGTGGCCTATGCATCAGTCAATATCAATAATGGGGTGTGGCCTATGCACCAGACAATATCAATAATGGGGTGTGGCCTATGCATGAGACAATATCAATGGGGTGTGGCCTATGCATCAGTCAATATAAATAATGGGGGTGTGGCCTGTGTATTTGTGAAAGTCCAGTGAAAGAGGCGTGGCCTAAATGCCCCAAATTCCCAACAATAATGCTGCAATTCCTCCCTGCATCATCATTCTCTCTCTCTCTCTTTTCTATTCTGATCATTTTTTCCTTCTCTCTCTGCAATGCTGGACATCTCTCCTCTTTCTCTGCCTCCAAATCTCCCTCTTTCTGTCAGAATCCGTTCTGTGCTCTGATGCAGGAGGCGTGAAGGGCTTTTCGAGAGACGTCAGCACTTCTCCCTGCAGACCCTGGCAGTTCATCAGGCGATGTAGTCATGGCTAAACCACACACACACACACACACACACACACACACACACACACACTTTCTCCTCCGATTCCAGCTTGGAAATTGGTCAAATCTGTGTTATAAAGTCAAGGCGCCGACTCTGTATTCATCCTCCGCTGAAGTTTAATCAGACCGAGGCTCTTCAAAAGCATTTCCACATCCAGGCAAGGAGCCGAAAATAACTCACAAAAAAAAAAAAAGCCTGAACAACTTCCTAAATAAATGAGTCTCGGCCAGCTGGCGTGAATACGTTAACTCACTTTTCATTCATTAAGGAAATAAATAAATAAATAAATAAGGAACAGCTGGGTTGCAGGCGGAAAAATGGAGCATCGGAGGCGCGACTACAGGATGCCGAAGCTCTCGGGCTGCTGTGAGCGCTGCTCTTGTTCTTTCTCTGCGAGGGTGTTTTTACCTTCAAATCAGTGCTAAATTCCCTCACACTTGAGTTTATGTAACGTTTAAACGAATAAAAGCTGGAAAAACGGAAAAAAATAACGGAAAAAGTGACGTTTTAAAAATGATAACATGCTTATTCTAGTGCCCTCTGCTGGCCGTACACTGAAACGCAGTCTGCCGAGCATCAGCGTCTTTTATTTTATTTTTCATTTATTTATACGCAGTTACTATTATTGGATGTGCTGCAATTGTATTATTTATATTTATATTTTTATGTAGATTGATTCATCGTTAATCTCTGACTGACCGTGATCCAGTTTAATCCCTTCGTCGAATCGCGAGAACAGGCGATAACGCTGAGCCCAGTACTTGGCCAGCTCCGGCTCGGCGGCGATCTCCGGAGGAACGTCGGCGTCCGTGTCCGGTCTCCTCGTCCTCGTCCTCCTCCTCGCCTTCTTCTTCTTCTTCTTCTCGGCTGGACGGATTAAAGAGGAAAATGAAGTAAAGGAGGCGTGGCCTAAATATATCAATCACACTCTGTTTAAAAAAAAAAAGTATGCACCAGACTACATAAAGAGGCGTGGCCTATGTATGGGTCAGTCAATATATGACCCATGTATCAGTCAATATTAATAAAGGGGTGTGGCCTATGCAACGGTCAAAATTAATAATGGGATGTGGCCTATTCATCAGACAATATCAATAAAAGGGTGTGGCCTATGCATCAGACAATATCAATAAAAGGGTGTGGCCTATGCAACGGTCAAAATTAATAATGGGGTGTGGCCTATGCATCAGTCAATATCAATAATGGGGTGTGGCCTATGCATCAGTCAATATCAATAATGGGGTGTGGCCTATTCATCAGACAATATCAATAAAAGGGTGTGGCCTATGCATCAGACAATATCAATAATGGGGTGTGGCCTATGCATCAGACAATATCAATAATGGGGTGTGGCCTATGCAATCAATATAATGGGGTGTGGCCTATGCATCAGTCAATATCAATAATGGGGTGTGGCCTATGTCAATATCAATAAAAGGGTGTGGTAGGTCAAAATCAACAATGGGGTTTGGCCTATGTATCAGTCAAATTCAATAAAGGGGTGTGGCCTATGCGTAGGTCAAAATCAATAATGGGTGTGAAAAAAAATGAAGTACCCGCATCATTCCGACACCCTTGTGTTGGCGTTCCGCGTGCTCACCTCTGTCGTCCGGAGCGTCGGGAAGGAGGAAGTCTGGGATGTCCAGAGACACAAGTTCCCGCCCGCGTTCCTGCTCCGGTTCCGGATCCAGCTCGGGAATGACCTTGTGTTCTTCAAGCCGTCCAGGTGCCTTTTCCTGGCCGTTCCGAGGAGCACCTTCGGGATTTTCCCGAGCCGACGCTGCGGGCTTTTCCGGGTCGTTCTCGGTTCGGGCGATTCGCAGGAAATTCTGCACCTGGAAGGAAAAGCGGGAATGAGGCGTGGACTTTACGACCGGCTGTGTGCGTGTGTGTTTTCGGCGTCTTACTTTCTGGAGCGTGGGGTTGATCTCCGGCGTCTCTCCGTCCTCGGGGAAGAACGTGTGCTTGTTGATTTTGCAGGCGGCTTTCCGTCTCCACTTATCCTTCCTCCGATTTCCTTCCTGTGATCCCCGGAACGTTAAAACACTCACAAACCTACAGGAGGGACCAGACACCATGAGATTCTCACCAGCACGTGTGTGTGTGTGTGTGTGTGAGAGGTCTCACTTGTGTTGCGGGTCACGTTTGAGGCCGAGACTCTCCCAGGCGTCGTCAGCAGGCATCTGAGCGAGTTCCTCAACGTCCAGCTCGTGACTGGGGATCGAGATGAAACTTGACGGATCTTTAAAAGGCTTTAATTCGAATTAAAACACGCAGAAACGACGCCTCACCTTTTCTTCGTTTTCGCTTTTCTCTCGGGAGGCTCGTCCTCGTCCTCGTCGTCCTTCTCGGAGAAGGTCCTCGACGGCTGGCGGTCGTCGCGTCTCTGCGTGCTGGTCTTTTCTTTCTCGGAGCTTTCTGAAAGTTTCAAATACATACTTAGAATGACGTGACACAGGCCACGCCCCCTTAACTAGCACTAATGGACAAATAGGCCACGCCTACTTCAGTGAGAATGAGGACATATGTAACACATAAAAAAAAGCCACACCCCCATCAATGAGATTGACTAATATAAAGACCACACCTCCTTCATTAGGTGTATCTAACACGTAGGCCACACCCCCTTCACTGATAATGATGGAGAATTAGGCCACACCTCCTCTAACGAGACTGATTAAAAGGCCACGCTTCCTTAACTATAACGAATGGACAAATAGGCCACGCCTCCTTCACTAAAAGCCACACCTTCACTAAGACTGAAAGACAAATAGGCCACACCTCCTTAACTAGAATTAAATGAATAATAAGCCACACCCCCATCAATGAAATTGACTAATATAAAGACCACACCTTCACTAGGCATATTAACATAGGCCACACCCCTTCTGAAAACCAGATTGGCCACACCCCCATTTAGTGAAACATATTAGGCCACATTTCCCTAAAATAAATAAAGGACACACCTCCTGTAATAAGACTTATAATAGGCCACACCTCCATCTTTGTAAATGATGTCTAGAAGCCACGCCTCCTCATGAATAAGTAAACTTTAATGCTGATGAGGAGGAGATGTGGTGTAAAATAAATATAAGTATTATGTACGTACTCTCCGTATCGCCGCTGTCCGACGAAGCCGGTCTTTTCCGGTCTCCTCCATCACGAGTTTCATTCCCAAAACACTGTACGGATTTATTCACATCATCAGTCTCGCGTTTCTCGCTCGCGATGTGTAAACCGTTAACGAGCTCCACGATGTCGGCGGCGGCGTTTCCCTCCGCAAGCGTCGGCTCCTGCGCGTCCCGGTGTTCCTCGGAGCGGAATTCCTCGTCCCGAGCCGCGTCTGTAGTCCATCCCTGAGAAGCCCAGTAACTGAACTGCTCCCAGTAATATCCGTACGTCTGATTGGCATGCTCCTCCCACTTTCCCCTCCATTCGGGACACGCCCACGGGGCGGGAGGGGACGCGCCGGAGAACTCGCCGTGTTTCTCCACCCAGCTCGTCCACAAGAGGTTCTCTCCGTGCAGCTCCCAGTACTGCAGCCAGGCATGCTGGGAAATAAAAGCATCCATTCATTAACTCATCAGACAGACAGATGTATGGTTAATTACGCAGACACACACACACATACAAAGATCATTGGGCAGACAGACAGACCAACCCTTAGGCAGACAGACAGATTTATCGCTAGACAGACAGACACATAGAAGACAGACAGACAAACAGATACATAGACTATTAGACCGACACACACAAACAATTAGACAGACAGACAGACGCATAGGCTATTAAGCAGACAGACAGACAGATGTATGGTTAATCAGACCCACAGACAGACAGACACACAGACTATTAAGCAGACAGACAGACAGACGTATGGTTAATCAGACCCACAGACAGACAGACACAGACTATTAAGCAGACAGACGCATGGTTAATCAGACCCACAGACAGACACACCCACAGACTATTAAGCAGACAGACAGACAGATGTATGGTTAATCAGACCCACAGACAGACAGATACACAGGCTATTAAGCAGACACACAGACGTATGATTAATCAGACAGACAGACAGACCGACTAGAAGACAGACAGACAGATTCATAGTGTAGACAGACAGATAAAGTAGATTTATTTTGACAGACTGGAAAATAAATGAACAGATTCATGGATGAGCAGACAGACAGATTAAGAGAGAGATCGACGGCTAGACAGACAGACGGATCAAAGAGACGGTCAGTCCATCAGACAAAATGACTGACAGATAATCAGTTGGATGAACGTCAAGGTGTAATTACATCAGTACGAGACTCCGATTCATCCACAGCAGCTTTCAGATCCTCTTCCTCGCGCTGTTCATCACGCTCTTCCTCCGGCTCTTCCTCACATAATTCCTCACGCTCTTCCTCCGGCTCTTCCTCACGCTCTTCCTCACATAATTCCTCACGCTCTTCCTCACATAATTCCTCACGCTCTTTCTCCGGCTCTTCCTCACATAATTCCTCACGCTCTTTCTCCTGCTCTTCCTCACATAGTTCCTCACACTCTTCCTCCGGCTCTTCCTCACGCTCTTTCTCCTGCTCGTCCTCACATAGTTCCTCACACTCTTCCTCCGGCTCTTCCTCACACTCCTGCTCTTCCTCACATAGTTCCTCACGCTCTTTCTCCTGCTCTTCCTCACACTCCTGCTCCTCTTTGTGCTCTTCCCCACGCTCTTCCTCACACAGTTCCTCACGCTCCTGCTCGTCTTTGTGCTCTTCCTCACATAGTTCCTCCTGCTCTTCCTCAATCTCCTCCTCTTTACGCTCTTTCAATTCACATTCATCTCTCTTTCTCCTCTCCTCCCCCCCCATCCCCAGGTCTGAGTGTTTATATCGATGGTCCTCTAGGGTTCCTGTGCTGTTCTTCTTCCGCGTTCTGGATCCGTTTTTACTCTTCACAACGCAGAAGTAAAAAAAAAATTAATCAATCATTTCACAAATAACAATAATAAACAAAACAGAGGGGGGGGGGTGTAAACACAGACGTACGGCTCGGTCCTGGCGTGAGGAGCTGGAGAACGCTACAGGAAGTCCCAAACTGACCATGAGCTGCGATTCTTCATCCAGGACATTCTCCTCGTCTTCCTCACAGCAGCTGCAATCCTCATCCTCATCCTCCGTGTTTACTGCACAAACCAAACCGGGGTCAGAGATTCATCACACACACACACACACACACACACACACACACACACACACACACACACACACACACACACACACACACCACGGGGTGACACGCTCACCTCGGGGTCGCTCACGGGTCTGCTCTCTCAGGGACTTCACATCCGAGCTGTACAGCTCCCGATCGCTACAGTGAGAACGAACACACACACACACACACACACACACACACACACACACACACACACAGATAACAGGAATACATGGGAATTAATGGGAAAATAGGGAATTTATGGGAATATCTAGGATTTATGGAAATATATAAAAAAATAACAGAAAAATATGAATTAAACAATTATGAATGAAATTAACGGGAATAAAGAAAATTAACAATTATATGAAAATTAACGGGAATTATATGAAAATTAATGGGAATTATATGAAAATTAATGGGAATATATGTGAATTAACAGCAATTATATGAAAATTTACGGGAATATATGAGAATGATCAGGAATTATATGAAAATTAACGGGAATTATATGAAAATTAACGGAATTATATGAATTATATGAAAATTAACGGGAATATATGAGAATGATCAGGAATTATATGAAAATTAATTAACGGGAATTATATGAAAATTGGGAATACGGGAATTATATGAAAATTAACATGGGAATTATATGTGAAAATTAACGGGAATTATATGAAAATTTAACGGGAATATATGAGAATGATCAGGAATTATATGAAAATTAACGGGAATTATATGAAAATTAATGGGAATATATGAGAATGAACAGGAATTATATGAAAATTAATGGGAATATATGAAAATTAATGGGAATTATATAGGAATCAATAGGAATATATGAGAATTAACTAGAAGCAAGAGTAGAGAGACACAAGAAAAGGAGGGGTGTATATACTGACACTATTAAACGAACAGAAATATATATATATATATATATATATATATATATATATATATATAATATATATATATATATAAAACGCACCTGACAAAAGCCCCGGGAACAAACGCAGTGTGGATCGTCATTTCCTTTTCCGCACCTTGATGAAACAGTAGATCAGCTATCGGACCCGTGACTCGAACATGACTGATCATTACGCCCAAATACACCCTGATAAAATAATTAATTATAACAATAATAAAACTAATGATGCAAATTTCTTAATTAAACCATCCAGCCAATCAGCACACACACGCTTCATTAAGCCCTGTATGACGTCATCACACCCCGTCACCCCCCCCCCCCGCATCACCCCCCCCCCGCCGTTTTGGGGATTATGTGTAACATATAGAATAGATTAAATCTAATAAAATAAAATATGATATAATATAATAAAATATAATATAATATAATATAATATAATATAAAACAAACGCCGCACAGCCGCAGCGATCCCGCGCTGCTCTGCGTCTCCTCTCACGTGTTTAAAACGGGGCAGACCGGAACTAAAGTCTGAGAAAGCGGGCTTCAATTTAAAAGCCTCCGTACCAGAAAAGTTAAGAAAATAATAAAAAAAAAATAAACAAATAAATTAAAAAAAAGGGGGGAGGGGATTAGTTGTGGTAAGTAAGAAAAAAAACTCTTACCATTAAAATTTCGGAACCGATTTTTTATTAATGCAAAAAAAAAAATCTATCAAAATTATCAATACATTTGATGTATGACCCATTGTGTATAATATCCGTGTCTATTAAGTCTATTAATAATTAAGTCTAGTAATAATGTATATTCAACGTACTATAGATATAAATATTTCATTCAAATAAAACCATCTAAGGTTTTTAAAGGTTTTTTTTAACTACACAATTTCCCCCCGAAATTAAAATAATAATAATAATAATAATAATAATACTAAAATAAAAAACATTAATTGCTCTAATATTACGCAAAATCTTTATTAAAAAAAAAGCGATTTAAAAAAAATGCAAGCTTTGGCTTTTGGCATTTCCGGGTTGTGTAACCAGTAAAAAACGCCGGCTATGGGGGGTGGGGGGGGGGGGGGGTGGGGGGGTGGGGGGGGGGGGGGGGTGGGTATTGGGGTAAAAACCTGTGGGGGGTGTGTATATTTGAAACCCGGAAGAAAAACAGAGTGACTCCCCTTGCCGAAGAAATAAACACTTGTGTCAGTTTTGCTGTGGATTTATTTAGTAAATAAAATGCGGTAAATAAACATGTTGAGAGTGTAGGAGTAAGTATGTATTCATGTTTAACGTGTTTATTGTGCTTAATTTGTGCTGTAATGCTTGTGTGTGTGTGTGAAGGGGGGGGGGGTGACGGTATTGCTTGTGAATGTATTGTCGGTGATAAACGCGTCACGTGACTGCGCTCAGGCGTTCGCGATATTCGATATTCGGTTAAAATCGACGATAAATTAAACGGTATTAACGCGGGATCTTGTGCAGGTCAGTGATGGTCGTATAAAAAAAATAATCAGTCTGTATATTTCCTTTCTATATTTGTAGGTTAATTTGCATATGAATTGTATTTATTTGTTGTTGTTTATCAGGTGTTGGAGTGAGAAGCTGGAGCCGGAAGATCCGAGCCCTGGAGCGCCGGCCGTCTGCGGGCAGAGGGACGGGACTGAAGAAGCGCCAGCAGCATGTCTGGACAGAACCGGTCGTGCTGGTCCGGAGACGATTCCGCTGGTGTGTTGACGTGTCTCCTGGTGGCCTGGGAGGACTGGCTGGCTTGGGAGAACCTTCAGGACTACCTCAGCTTCCTGGAGTACCTCGTTTGGGTCTTCACGCCCCTGGCCATCGTCTTCATCCTGCCCTTCGTCATCGTGGTCCTACTCTACCTGTCCATCCTCTTCCTGCACGTCTACAAGCGCAAGAACCAGCTGAGAGAGGCCTACTCCAATAACCTGTGGGACGGCGCCCGCAAGACGCTGGCGACGTTGTGGGACGGCCACGGAGCCATATGGCACGGTGCGGTCTCGCATGGGCTGGCGTGGTGTGGAGAATTAATGATATCGTTAATAACCTCCTGGGTTGTTGTTGTTTACTGTCCAGGTTATGAAATCCAGGGTTTAGAGAAGATTCCAGAAGAAGGCCCCGCCCTCATCGTCTACTATCACGGAGCGATTCCCATCGATTACTACTACTTCCTGGCGAGAGTGATCATTCAGCGAGGCCGCACCTGTCACTCGGTGGCCGATCACTTCCTGTTCAAGATCCCAGGTGAACTCGCTCTGTGTGTGACGTCATACACTGCGAATGAACGCCGTCTGCCGCTTGTAATGGAGGAGGTGTGGCTTATTTCCATTCTAATGAAGGCGTGGCTTATATGGATTCTAATGAAGGAGGTGTGGCTTACACGTATTCTTATAAAGGAGGTGTGGCTTATTGTAGTCCTAATGAAGGGCTGTGGCTTATTTCAATTCTGCTGAGGGAGGCGTGGCTTATATGTATTCTAATGAAGGGGTGTGGATTATTCCAGTTCTAAAGAAGGAGGTGTGGCTTATTTTACTCCTAATGAAGGGGTGTGGATTATTCCAATCCTAATGAAGGAGGTGTGGCTTATTTTACTCCTAATGAAGGGGTGTGGCTTATTCCAATCCTAATGAAGGAGGTGTGGCTTATTTTAGTCCTAATGAAGGGGTGTGGCTTATTCCAATCCTAACGAAGGAGGTGTGGCTTATTTTAGTCCTAATGAAGGAGGTGTGACTTATTTTAGTCCTAATGAAGGAGGTGTGACTTATTTTAGTCCTAATGAAGGGGTGTGGCTTATTCCAATCCTAACGAAGGAGGTGTGGCTTATTTTACTCCTAATGAAGGGGTGTGGCTTATTCTAATGAAGGAGGTGTGACAATCCTAATGAAGGAGGTGTGACTTATTTTACTCCTAATGAAGGGGTGTGGCTTATTCCAATCCTAATGAAGGAGGTGTGGCTTATTTTAGTCCTAATGAAGGGGTGTGGCATATTCCAATCCTAATGAAGGAGGTGTGGCTTATTTTAGGGGTGTGGCTTATTTTAGTCCTAATGAAGGGGTGTGGCTTATTCCAGTTCGAATGAAGGAGGTGTGGCTTCTGTCCATTCAAATGAAGGAGGTGGTCTTTATTTTTTATTCTAATGAAAGAGGTGTGGTTTGTATCAGTTTTAATGGAGTAGGTGTGGCCTCTTAGACTGAATGAGGTATGGCCCTTAATGAAGGGGATGTGGCCCTTAATGAAGGGGATGTGGCCCTTAATGGAGGAAGTTTGGCCCTTGTTAGTTCTAATAAATTGGGTGTGGCTTATTTATGTTTTAATAAAGGAGGTGTGGCCTGTCTAGTTTATAATGAAGTGGGTGTGGCCTCTCAGTCCTAGTGAATGTGTTTCTGTCTCAGGAAAGGAGACGATGATCTCATACCTTTTATTTTTTAACACCGTCAGGGTTCAAGCTGCTGTTGGAGGTGTTCAGCGTGATCCACGGGCCTCAGGAGGAGTGTGTGAAGGCTCTACGCAGCGGTCACCTGCTGGGAATCTCTCCGGGAGGCGTACGGGAAGCGCTGTTCAGTGATGAGACGTATCCACTGCTTTGGGGTAAACGGAAGGGTTTCGCACAAGTGGCCATCGATTCCAAAGTGGTACGTTTTCATAAACGCGTTCCTGGAACGTTTCTGTCCTACTGAAGTTCTACTGGTTCACTTCTCCTCCTCTCCTCCTCCTCCTCCTCTCTTCCTCTCTCCTCTCTCCTCAGCCAGTCATTCCCATGTTCACTCAGAATGTCCGGGAGGGATTTCGCTCGCTGGGAAATTTGAGTAAGTCTCATCTTGTGTGTGTGTAAAGTTCACCAACCTGCTGATTAATAACACACACACACACACACACACACACATTTCCTCCTCAGGGTTTTTCAGGTGGGTGTACGAGAGGTTTCGGTTGCCGATCGCGCCCATCTACGGGGGATTCCCGGTCAGATTCCGCACTTACCTCGGCGACCCCATTCCCTACGATCCCAAACTCACGGCGGCTGAGTTGGCAGAGAAGGTATGATGGGTGGAGTGTTATCGAGTATATGATATGATGGAGGTGGAGAATATGTTATGATGGGTAGAGTATATATTATGATATAGAGATGGAGTAGATATATAGAGTATATATTATGATGGGTAGAGTATATATTATGGTAGAGTATATATTATGATGGATAGAGTCGATATTATGATGGGATAGAGTATATATATATGTATATATTATGATGGTAGAGTATATATTATGATGGATAGAGTATATTATTATAGAGTATATATTATGATGGTAGAGTATATATTATGTTATGATGGATAGAGTATTATTAGTATGGTATATATGATGGATAGAGTATATATTATGATGGTATATATAGAGTATATATTATGATGTATATATTATGGTAGAGTATATATTATGATGGATAGAGTATATATTATGATGGATAGAGATATATATGTGGAGCATGTATATATTATTATGATGGGTAGAGTATATATTATGTATATATTATGGGTAGAGTATATATTATGATGGATAGAGTATATATTATGATGGATAGAGTCGATATTATGATGGATAGAGTATATATTATGATGGGTAGAGTATATATTATGATGGATAGAGTATATATTATGATGGATAGAGTATATATTATGATGGATAGAGTATATATTATGATGGGTAGAGTATATATTATGATGGATAGAGTATATATTAGTATATATTATGATGGATAGAGTATATATTATGATGGATAGAGTATATATTATGATGGATAGAGTATATATTATGATGGATAGAGTATATATTATGATGGATAGAGTATATATTATGATGGATAGAGTATATATTATGATAGAGTATATATTATGATGGGTAGAGTATATATTATGATGGTATATATTATGATAGAGTATATATTATATATGGATAGATCGATATAGATGGGTGGAGCACGTGTTATGATGGGTAGAGTATATATTATGGTAGAGTATATATTATGATGGATAGAGTATATATTATGATGGGTAGAGTATATATTATGATGGATAGAGTATATATTATGATGGATAGAGTATATATTATGATGGATAGAGTATATATTATGATGGGTAGAGTATATATTATGATGGATAGAGTATATATTATGATGGATAGAGTATATATTATGGTAGAGTATATATTATGGTGGGTAGAGTATATATTATGATGGATAGAGTATATATTATGATGGGTAGAGTATATATTATGATGGATAGAGTATATATTATGATGGATAGAGTATATATTATGAGTGGAGTATATATTATGATGGGTAGAGTATATATTATGATGGGTAGAGTATATATTATGATGGATAGAGTATATATTATGATGGGTAGAGTATATATTATGATGGATAGAGTATATATTATGATGGATAGAGTATATATTATGATGGGTGGAGTATATATTATGATGGGTAGAGTATATATTATGGTAGAGTATATATTATGATGGATAGAGTATATATTATGGATGGGTAGAGTATATATTATGATGGATAGAGTCGTATATATTATGATGGATAGAGTATATATTATGGTGGGTAGAGTATATATTATGATGGATAGAGTATATATTATGATGGATAGAGTATATATTATGGTAGAGTATATATTATGGTGGGTAGAGTACATATTATGATGGATAGAGTCGATATTATGATGGGTGGAGCACGTGTTATGATGGGTGGAGCATGTGGCATTTCTTTAATCCGAACCTTCCTTCAGGTGCAGGCTTCGGTTCAAGCTCTTATCGACCAGCACCAGAAGATTCCGGGCAGCATCCTGCGAGCGCTCCTGGAGCGATTCCACACGCGCCCCAAAGACGAATAACACGTTCGCGCCTGGAGCAGAACATCGCGGCTTCCCGTCTGTCCCCGAAAGGAAGGAAAAACCACCTCCACCTTTTATTCCCAGCGTCGTCCTACAGAGACTCGGAAACGATTTAACACGCGCTGAGAAAAAAGGCAGAACAAATAGACGGTGCATCACATGTTCCTTTATGTGTGTTTGTGTTTGTTGTTGTTGTTGTTTTTTATTCATTTGCACATCGTTTTTGAAGGACCACTGCCATAAACATGCGAGGCCTTTTGGTTACATGATGTCAGAAATGGTGCAATTTTTAAAATGAATGTTTCTTAAAAACAAACAAACAAACAAACAATAACAGAGTAATAAGTGATTGATGTAATAATGACATTTTTTTTTCGTGATCAGTAATTGATTGGGAAAATCTTTGACTGACGAGTTTCAGGGTCGTTTACTTTTCTCTTGAAATGGATCTGCTTTGACTTGTTATAACACCTAATGAACAGCCGTAACTTCCTCACGAATGACGGAAATCACAACATTCCCGGGGGATGAAATACTCGACCAGCACAGAGACTAAATAAACCTCGTGATCCGCGCTTTTATAGCTGTAATGCTTTTTTCTTTGCATCAAATAATTTAAAGGTGTTTAAAAATAAAAAGTAAAGTCTGTGTGATTGTTTTCTGCATATAAAAAACAAATTTAATCCATAATTACAATAATATACTGGATCAAAATAGTGTACAATATTTAATAATCATTTATTGTGTTTAGTATCCTTTCAATTCATTCATCTTCATTTTCTACCGCTTTATCCGATCTTCCCTCGTGTCACGGGGAGTCTGTGTCTATCTCAGGCGTCTATGGGTATTAAGGCAGGATACACCCTGGATGGAATGCCAACCCATCGCAGGACACACACACACACACACACACACACATTCATACACTAGGGACAATTTTCCAAGGTGCCAATCAACCTACCGTGCATGTTTTTGGACCGGGGGAGGAAACCGGAGAACCCGGAGAAAAACCCCCTGAGACACGGTGAGAACATGCAGAAACTCCACACACACATGGCCGAGACGGGAATCGAACCCGGACCCTGGTGGTGTGAGGCGAACGTGCTAACCACTAAACCACCGTGCCCCGCCATCCTTTCAATTCATTTAACATATTTAATGTTTAATTTTTTTATATATATATATTTTTTTATATTTTAACACAATAGTAAATTTTCCTGATAATTCGTTTTTATAATGATGTAAGTATTTGCGAGAAGTAACTATAATTAATTACTTTTATAAAGTACTATGCACAACAATAAACACACACACACACACAACTTTACTCACTGGAACCATAGTGATTCATCTATCATGAACGATTCATTTATTTATGAATGATTCTTTAAAGCGACTCAGACGAACGAGTCGGCTCTACCAGGCGATGATTCGTTAATTTTCCGCCGGACCTTCGTGAACGAAGCGTCGTAAGCTCGTCGTAGGTTATTAACACGAAGGGCTGTGTCGTTCGCGTGGTCACGTGACTCCAACAGACGACGTCGAGGTGATATAAAGGAACGAAATGACTCAAAGATTCGATCGTTTCTGATGAACAAGATTCACTAAAATGATCCGATCTTGCTTCGTTAACGTTATTTAGAGACCGTCTGACGTTTTTGTTTGTTTGTTTTCGTATTATTGAGAAAATAACATTTTAATGATGTCATTTAGAGCCAAATAAAGCTATAAAATAAATAAATAAATAAAATCTAAATTTAAAAATAGGAAATGGAGAGAGCAGAGCACCAGTAAATAAAATCACATTTCTCTCCACTCTGAATTGATTTATTTTTTATTATTATTTATTATTTTATTATTTTTATTATTTATTATTAATTCATCTCATTCATTCATCTTCTTCTAGCGCTTTATCCGATCTTTCCTCGGGTCACGGGGAGTCTGTGTCTATCTCAGGCGTCTATGGGCATTAAGGCAGGATACACCCTGGATGGAATGCCAACCCATCGCAGGGCACACACACACACACACACACACACACACACACACACACACATATTTCATACAATAGGGACAATTTTCCAAGGTGCATGTTTTTGGACCGGGGAGGAAACCGGAGAACCCGGAGAAAAACCCCCTGAGGCACGGGGAGAACATGCAAAACTCCACACACACACATGGCCGAGACGGGAATCGAACCCGGACCCTGGCGGTGTGAGGCGAACGTGCTAACCACTACGCCACCGTGCCCTATTTATTATTGCCGGAATACTATTTACCAAAGAGAAAATTATAAATTTATTTTATAATTTTATTTTATACAACCTTTTTTTATTTTAGAATATAAAAAAGCGTCGTTTCTATAGGCATGGTGGTTTAGTGGTTAACACGTTCGCCTCACACCGCCAGGGTCCGGGTTCGATTCCCGTCTCGGCCATGTGTGTGTGGAGTTTGTGCATGTTCTCCCCGTGCCTCAGGGGGTTTTTCTCCGGGTTCTCCGGTTTTCCTCCCCCGGTCCCAAAACATGCACGGTAGGTTGATTGGCACCTTGGAAAATTGTCCCTAGTGTATGAATGTGTGTGTGTGTGTGTGTGTGTGTGTGTGATGGATTGGCATTCCATCCAGGGTGTATCCTGCCATTAATGCCCATAGACGCCTGAGATAGGACACAGACTCCCCGTGACCCGAGGGAAGATCGGATAAAGCGCTAGAAGACGAATGAATGAATATCGTCGTTTCTGGCAGTCACGAGATACAAACGCGAACGTTTCTTCTTAAAAGAAAAAAAAAAGAAGAAGAAGGGAGACGGATAAAATGACCACAGTGTACTTTATTAAATGAATTTGGTACTTTGTGTTGCATTAGAATCAAATAAAAATTTACAAAAATCCAATATATACAAAAATGTTAATGCTCTTTTTGTCTTACTCTTCAATATACAATAAAGTCAGGAAACAGAGTCGATGCATTTTGAAGCACTTTTCATCACACTATGCAACTTAGACCAATAATGAACAGCTTTTGTTTTTGTTTTTTTTTTATCTTTTTTGCATTTTTATTTTTTTTCCCCATTTAATACGTCAAGTACACCACACTAGTTGATATTTTGAATCTGTGTTACACCGTTCCGTCCGTTTGTTTGTTTTTTCTCGCCGTTTTCCGCGAACGGTCAGGACTCAAAAAAAAAAAAAAAAAGAATGTTGTTTTTTTTTTTTTGCTGTTTTTTTTATTATCATCATTATTTTAAACATGTACATTTGCATACATTTATTTACAGGTGAACAGCCGCGAAGGGTCACGACCTGCTTCCGAGAAAAACATCTGTACACCGTATCGCAAAAAAAAACAAAAAAACACGTCTAGCCAAAAGTTCATCGAACTACTGTGCTTTTACTAATCCCAAGTGCTCTGGTGGTACCGCTAATTAGACCAAAATATATATCGAAATCAGCTTTTTTTTTTAATTATCTAATTATCTAATTACTACCGGTGAGGGACGACCATACGCGTGTTAGTTTATAGGATGTTTGAGCCGAAGAAATAAACGAAAAAAAAAAAATCCCTTTTTTTTTTTTGACATTTCCAACCTTCATCATCATTGATTGTTAGGCAGCTCATTAATGTGCACGCTCCCCCTGCTGGAGAAAAGCACAAGGAAATGAATAATAATAATAATAATAATAATAATAATAATAAAAACAAACAAAGCTTTACATCATCACCGGCATGACGAAGCGGATTTATTTAGTAAAAAAAAAAAAAAAAACACAACTACGCCACTGAAAGCTTATTTAAGGCAAATCAAAGTGATCGAAGCAGCCATGAAAGAATGAACGGCGCCATCTACCTGACTGTCCTGCGCTTGCGTCTTTAAAGTAAGTCTGAAGTCCCGGGTTCGAGCTCGGATTTTTGAATGAGTTGGGTTGTAAACAGGAGAACCTCCGCCCGGACACGCCTTTCCCTCCTTTACCGTCCTTCTTGTAAGGACCAGATGGAGGCGCTCTGTTTACGACACCGTCCTGAGGTAGGTTATAACCATTTATAGACAGAAAATGGCGTCTCGTGGTCGTCCTATTAAAAGCCACGCGCAAAACACGACGACACCGGAGGAAGTGTGTAACGATCTCGCGCTGTCCTGCGAGTGAACTATGTATACACACACACACAACACACACACACACACACACACCACACACACACATATATATATATATATATATATATATATATATATATATATGTATATATAAATATATATATCTTTTACGTTACGGATAGGCTCTTGTGATAAGATGTGAAAGGAAAGAACGTCATACCGTAACACTTTTGCAATAGTGAAATGTTTCCCGGCGGCACCGAAGCCACGTCTGCTGCAACAAACCTTCAAAGAGCTTATGAGGAACCTGTGAAGGTTCATAGAGGGATTGTAATGCCGTTATGTAGGCGGTGTGAAGGCTCAGAGGGTCAGAACATCACCGTACTGTATTCCCAATACAAAGAAACTGATGTGGTTTCGCGATGCGCTTTTAAAACACACCAGTAGATGGCAGCACTGGACATGCACGCACAGGCACGGGGAGCGCCGAACTCAATGTGATTGGATAAATTTGATGGTTAAAAAAAAAATTTAAATTAATTAATTAATTAATTTTAAAAAGGCTTCACTTCCTTCACCGATCCTACAGCGTTATTAACCTTCTTAACCCGTTCTTAACCCCCCCCCCCCCCCCCCCCCCAAAAAAAACAACATTTAAGGAATGATTCCTATTCATTCCCATTCATTCCGGGGATTTTCGCAACTCACGGTCGGTGTCGCGATGAAGCTTTTTTTTTTGTAACGATCCCATAAAAAATGAAACAAACAAACAAACAAACAAATAAATAAATAAATCGCTAATTTGTTGAGGAAAAAATTTCGGATTTAATCCTATGGAATTGCACGGAATTCTCTCCGGCAGTCACCTTCATGAATTAATGGCGTACAGTGAAGCGTTGTGCAGCTCAAGCCTGAACACACACACACACACACACACACACACACACACCCTGATAGAAATGAAAAGAGAAGGCCGGGCGTCTCGAAATCTCGTCCCGAACCCGAGTGTAACGAGTGTAACTCGTACCGTGACGTGTTTTCTCTGTCCTCGAGTCGTGTGGGTCACCGCAGAGCGCGTCCTCGCCGCAGTCCGACGTCCTATTAAAGCAAAAACACACACTACGGAGAATTCCGCCAGTAAAAAGAAAAGACCAATTATTATTATTATTATTATTATTATATTTTATTATTATTATTATTATTATTATTTTATTCCCCTTTCATATATAGACGAGCTGTTTGGCAGATTTAAAGATACAGTGCTGGATAACCATGTCTGGTACTTCTGTAAACACACACACACACACACACACACACACACACACAAGGAAAACACTGTATCTTTAATCGTTTGGTGGTCGAGGAGGAGAAATCCATCCTGGATCTGATGCTTGGCTGCTTTTGTGTGTGTGTGTGTGTGTGTGGTTCAGTACATTTGTGTGTGTGTGTGTGTGTGTGTGTGTGTGTGTGTGTGTTGGGAATTGAGCCATTCTTCAGAGATCCATCGGAGCCGAGCTGCCAGGAAGTATGTTCTTGGCCTGGTTCCTCCTCCATGAGAAGGAGACGTTGTGTGTTTGGGCACCGGGGACGAGTCCGGCCCAGTCACCGCTTTCTTTCATTCATTCTTGTTTTTGTTTTTTGTTTTTTTTCTTTTTATACAATATTCAAGTAGACGATTGAAATGCTGCCCTGTGTTTTTTTTTTGTTTTTGTTTTTTTGTTTGTTTGTTTTTAATGTACACTTACTGGCAGAAGGTCCACCGAGTCCACTACGGAGTCCAACATGGACTTATTAAAATTTTTTTTTTTTTTTTTTCCTTTTGTTTTTTTATTTATTTATTTGTCTTTTATTTTTTTTTGGCACTGCGAGAGTTTTGCTGATGTCGGACGTCGACTCGTGGGGTTTCAGCACCCTTTAGTCCGACGACTTTCGTCAGGGTTCGACCCCGCGTTCGTCCCGAGGAACGCGTTATGGCAGATTTAAAGGTCTAAATATATTTTGTTGACAAAAAAAAAAAGGGAGGCTTTGTTTGTTTGTTTTTTTTTTTTTTTTTTTTCAATTTTTCCCGCTCTCGAACCTGCTGCGGAGTCGGTGAAAAAAAAAATTCCCTGATTCCAAAAAAAAAGGGGAGGGGGGGGGGGACCTGAATGTAATAAAAAAATAAAAAGAATAATTAAAAAAATACCACCAATCCGTACACCAGTGAACATGTCGTGCCGATTTCTTTCGTTTTTTTGTTTGTTTGTTTGTTTGTTGTTTTGCAATCCATGACAATCAACATCATGGCTTAAATGCTAAAGTCCCGCATGTTATTGCCACAGTCCTGCTGTTAATGGATGAAAACCTACGAGCGTCGGGGGGGAAAAAGTGCGGTGAGCTACAACGTGGTCTCGTATTCCAGACGCTCCTGGACGAGCATGTCGTCCTTGTACTGCAGTCGAGGTGGCGTCGGCGAGTTGGCGATAGCCAAGATGGCCCTGCGAATGCCGCGGTCCAGGACGTGCCTTTCCCACGCCGGGTATCGGTTCCTGCACACGTCTATTCTGATGACGGTTTCGTCCACGCGAGGGGTCCGGGACGACGGCGTGGACGGAGCTGTGGGACGGACCTGGAAAACGGGGGCGCATCCGTCCCGCTCGGCGTACTTGGCGTCGCGCTCGGCGTCCCTCGCCAGCGTGCCGCCCCTGTTGGAGCGGAGGGAGTTGGTGGCGCCTTCGGTCGGCATGGCGAAGCCGCTGGTCACGTTGGCGTCGTCCAGCTGGCTCAGGCTGGCCGAGCGTCCGAAGCGCGGGCCGTTGGGGTGGAAGAAGGCGTAGTACATGAGCATGAAGACGATTCCCGTGAAGAAGCTGGAGAAGATCACGCACAGGGCGGGGACGGCGAAAGCGTCCGTGCCCAGCGGCGAGCGGTACAGGTACCACAGCGTACTGAGCGCCGCGTTCTCCAACAGGATCACCAAGTAGTAGATGAACAGGCGGCAGCGCGTGCGTCCTTCCTTCACGTTGAACCAGCTGAAGATGTAGATGATCCCCACCACCATGTCGAAGACGATCTCCTCCCACTTGGTGACGCAGAACTCCGTCTCGCAGTGGACGATCCAGAAGGTCATGATGCACCAGTGCAGCACGATGAAGATCCCAAAGTACAGCTGGAACACGGAGGCGAACAGGGCGAAGGTCACCACGCGCGCCGCGATGGTGAAGAAATGCCAGCAGAACTGGATGATGACCGCCAGGTAGCTGACGGGCTTCTTGTCGTCGCGCGAATCCCGTAACGCTTTCTGGTAGGACGCCAGAGCCCAAGCCAGGGACACCAGAGACGCCGCCGCCGTCATTCCTGCAGCACAACCAGACAACAAACACTGTCAATACAAACAAACAAACAAATAAATAAATAATAAGTTTTTTTTCAATTATATTTCATTTAGATAGATAGATAGATAGATAGATAGACACACCCCTTTAAATTCTATTGAGAAATGCAGAGGCCACACCCCCTTCAATTCTATAAGAAATGCAAAGGCCACGCCCCCTTCAATTCTAGAAATGCAGAGGCCACACCCCCTTCAATTCTACTAAGAAATGCAAAGGCCACGCCCCCTTCAATTCTATTGCAATATGCAGAGGCCACACCCCCTTCAATTCTATTGATAAATGCAGAGGCCACACCCCCTTCAATTCTATTGTGATATGCAGAGGCCACACCCCCTTCAATTCTATTGCAGAGGCCACACCCCCTTCAATTCAATGATATGCAGAGGCCACACCCCCTTCAATTCAACTGAGAAATGCAGAGGCCACACCCCCTTCAATTCTATTGTGATATGCAGAGGCCACACCCCCTTCAATTCTAGTGTGATATGCAGAGGCCACACCCCCTTAAAATATATGCAGAGGCCACACCCCCTTAAAATATATGCAGAGGCCACGCCTCCCAACACAGTGATCTTTGTTTTTGCCCCATCCTTCACTGATCATTGATGAACACGCAAGCCACACCCACTGCTATAGATGAATACAGAAGCCACGCCTCCTTACTCAAAACGATACGCACACGTCTTCCTGTCACGCTTGTTTTATTCACTAAAACATGACGACGACGACGGGATTAAAGCCGGGATTAAAGCGAGCGGGATTAAAGCGAGCGGGATTAAAGCGAGCGGGACGTCTGAACCGAGAGCAATCAGAAGACAATCAGCAGACGGCGTGACTTTCATTCATCCTTTTCCTGAAATCCGGACGCAGCGGGAAGATAAAAAAACCTCAATGAGAGGGCAGGAACGAATGAAATGTACAGACAGAGAGAGAGGGAGAGAGAGAGAGAGACAGAGAGGGAGAGAGAGAGAGAGAGAGAGAGAGAGAGAGATCTCGTCCATTCAGGTCGACTGCAACACAGTACGAGGAGTAAACGTCTCATGTTACACTCCTCACAACGCCTCGCTGCTGAAAGGCACCTTCACGTCACAGCAGAAATCCATCCATCCCTCCATCCATCCCTCCATCCATCCATCCATCCATCCATCCCCCCCCATCCATCCATCCATCCATCCCATCCATCCCATCCATCCGCCTCCATGCATCCCGCCTCCATCCATCCCGCCATCCATCCATCCCTCCTCCATCCATTTCCCGCCTCCTCCTCCCTTGCCTCCATTTCCGCCTCCATCCCGCCTCCATCCATCCCGCCTCCATCCATCCACCTGCCTCCATTCATGCCCTCCATCCATCCCGCCTACATCCATCCATCCCTCCTCCATGCCATCTGCCTCCATTCATCCCTCCTCCATCCATCCCGCCTCCATCCCTTGCCTCCATTCATCCCTCCTCCATCCATCCCGCCTCCATCCATCCCGCCTCCATCCATCCTGCCTCCATTCATCCCTCCTCCATCCATCCCGCCTCCATCCATCCTGCCTCCATCCATCCCTCCTCCATCCCGCCTCCATCCCGCCTCCATCCATCCCACCTCCATCCATTCCGCCTCCGTTCATCCCTCCGCCATCCATCCCGCCTCCATCCATCCCTCCTCCATCCATCCATGCCTCCATGCCATCCATCATCCCGCCTCCATCCATCCCGCCTACATCCATCCATCCCTCCTCCATCCATCTTGCCTCCATTCATCCCTCCTCCATCCACCCCGCCTCCATCCATCCCGCCTCCATCCATCCCGCCTCCATCCATCCCGCCTCCATCCACCCCGCCTCCATCCATCCATCCGCCTCCATCCATCCCGCCTCATCCATCCCGCCCATTCATCCCCTCCTCCATCCATCCATGCCTCCATCCATCCCGCCTCCATCCATCCCGCCTCCATCCATCCCGCCTCCATTCATCCCTCCTCCATCCATCCCGCCTCCATCCATCCCGCCTCCATCCACCCCGCCTCCATCCATCCCGCCTCCATCCACCCCGCCTCCATCCATCCCGCCTCCATCCACCCCGCCTCCATCCATCCCTGCCTCCATCCATCCCGCCTCCATCCATCCCGCCTCCATCCATTCCGCCTCCGTTCATCCCTCCTCCATCCATCCGCCCCTTCATCCCTCCTCCATCCATCCTGGCCTCCATTCATCCCGCCTCCATCCATCCCGCCTACATCCATCCATCCCTCCTCCATCCATCTTGCCTCCATTCATCCCTCCTCCATCCATCCCGCCTCCATCCATCCCGCCTCCATCCATTCCGCCTCCGTTCATCCCTCCGCCATCCATCCCGCCTCCATCCCTCCTCCATCCACCCCGCCTCCATCCATCCCGCCTCCATCCACCCCGCCTCCATCCATCCCGCCTCCATCCACCCCGCCTCCATCCATCCCGCCTCCATCCCATCCCGCCTCCATCCATCCCGCCTCCATCCTCCCGCCTCCATCCATCCCGCCTCCATCCATCCCGCCTCCATCCATCCCGCCTCCATCCACCACCGCCAGGATCTGGGATTAGAACATTCTCCCGGCTCAATCCGAGCGAACAGGAAGGTGTTAATTATAACACGTTAGGACTTCATTAACACACCACAGGCCGTGCTGGAACAGGAAGCCCTGTGTGTGTGTGTGTGTGTGTGTGTGTGTGTGTGTGTGTGTGTGTGTGTGTGTGTGTGTGAGGAGTTACTGTTCCCTCCACGAACTTCATTATTAATGTCCTGGGCACATCGTCGTGTGCTTTATTCCTCTTATACAGCAGCGTTTACAGTTTGATCTTCCTGAACGAACTTTTATACATTTATTGCGAACATAAGTGACATTAGAGAGACATTAGAGAGACATTAGAGAGACATTAGAGAGACATTAGAGAGGCATTAGTGTGACTTATGTGTGACTAGTGTGACTAATGCCGGGGGGGGGGAACAAAAAACAAACAAACAAACAAACAAAAAACATTGGGATCGGATATTTGGCAGAAACATAAATATATATGACATCACGGAGAAATCAGACTGCAGCTTTTTTGACTTAGTTATTAAATATGCATAGACACATTAGTGTGTGTGTGTGTGTGTGTGTGTGTGTGTGTGTGTGTGATTCAGTCTGTACTCAAGCCAGGGTATATTTACAAATTGTTCGCTTCACCGAGTTTATATTTGACGCCTTTATATTTATATATTTAACCCACTTAGATTAAATCCGGCCCATTAGGAAACCCGGCGTGGTTTAATGACTACTTTGTGAAGTGGGATAATTAACGGGCAAAGGCCAGACTGTAATTTCCCCGTCCCTGCGCTTCCCTGAGAAGACTACAGACGCTCTCCCTGTTCTTCTTCTTCTTCTTTACGTCTTTCACCTCCCTCCATCCCTCCCTTCCTCCCTTCATCCTTCCCACTTTCGTGCGCATGCAGCACATCCTGAGGAGACGGTCGCCACGGGAACCGAGGCCCGAGTCAGGGAGGTGACGTAATGCTCCCGTCTCCTCATGGAGGCTGCGGTAATTCAGGACAGGCACAGAGGGAGGAGTGTGTGTGTGTGTGTGTGTGTGTGTGTGTGTGTGTGTGTGTGTGTGTGCTAAACCTCACCGCAGTGTCTTCGTAAAGAATTGAATAGGAATCTCCCGTCTCATTGATGGATCTTTCATGCAGTCGTTTTTTGTGCGTTTATGAGACAGTAAGACACGCCCCCTGACACGCCCCCCGTAAGACACGCCCCTGATACGTCCTCTCTCTCTCTCTCTCAAAAAAAAAATCAATATCCAGGTCCGAGCGCTTTGCTGTAATGTTGGCATGGACACAAAGCTCCGCCCACCAACATCATTCGGATTATAAATGATTGTCGTGACATCACTTTCAGTCTCAGCGAGGTTTTTTTTTTACTCTCAAATTTAATATTCAACTACATTAACGATTCCACGCATGACATAAAAAGCGTATGTTTTTATATAAAAGTTAATAGAAGGGCAGAGAATCAAAAACAGACCACACCCACCATCCTGTACTGTCACAATCCACAAGCCTCCTTCAAAGAGCTCCTTATAGGCCACGCCTCCTTAATTAGTACTAACTGAGCTATATGCCGCGCCTCCTTAAATAGCTGACAGATGTATAGGCCACGCCTCCATCAAACACCTGACACATATACGCCACACCTTCTTAATTAGTACTAACTGATATATAGGCCACGCCTCCTTAAATACCTGACAGATGTATAGGCCACGCCTCCATCAAATACCTGACAAATATATAGGCCACGCCTTCATAATTAGGACTGGTCACTATATAGGCCACGTCTCCATCAAATACCTGACAAATATATAGGCCACGCCTCCTTACTTAGAACTGACTAATATATAGGACACGCCTCCTTAACTAGGATTAACTGATAAATATGTCACGCCTCCTTAATTAGGACTGACTGAGATATAGACCACACCTCCTTAAAATAGCTGACAAATATAGGCCACGCCTCCCTGAAAGAGCTGACTGATATATAGGCCACACCTCCTTAATTAGGACTGACTGATAAATAGGCCACACCTCCTTAATAAGGACTGACTGATAGGCCAATACTGATAAGCCACACCTCCTTAATTAGGACTGACTGATAAATAGGCCACACCTCCTTAATAGGACTGAGATATATAAGCCACTCCTCCTTAATTGACTGACTGACAAATAGGCCACGCCTCCTTATTTAGGACTGATTGATATATAAGCCACTCCTCCTTAATTACGACTGACTGACAAATAGGCCACGCCTCCTTATTTAGGACTGATTGATATATAAGCCACTCCTCCTTAATTACGACTGACTGACAAATAGGCCACGCCTCCTTATTTAGGACTGATTGATATATAAGCCACTCCTCCTTAATTACGACTGACTGACAAATAGGCCACGCCTCCTTATTTAGGACTGATTGATATATAAGCCACTCCTCCTTAATTACGACTGACTGACAAATAGGCCACGCCTCCTTATTTAGGACTGATTGATATATAAGCCACTCCTCCTTAATTAGGACTGACTGACAAATAGGCCACACCTCCTTATTTAGGACTGATTGATATATAAGCCACTCCTCCTTAATTAGACTGACTGATAAATAGGCCACACCTCCTTATTTAGGACTGATTGATATATAAGCCACTCCTCCTTAATTACGACTGACTGACAAATAGGCCACGCCTCCTTATTTAGGACTGATTGATATATAAGCCACTCCTCCTTAATTACGACTGACTGACAAATAGGCCACGCCTCCTTATTTAGGACTGATTGATATATAAGCCACTCCTCCTTAATTACGACTGACTGACAAATAGGCCACGCCTCCTTATTTAGGACTGATTGATATATAAGCCACTCCTCCTTAATTACGACTGACTGACAAATAGGCCACGCCTCCTTATTTAGGACTGATTGATATATAAGCCACTCCTCCTTAATTACGACTGACTGACAAATAGGCCACGCCTCCTTATTTAGGACTGATTGATATATAAGCCACTCCTCCTTAATTACGACTGACTGATATATAGGCCACGCCTCCTTCAATGCAACTCACAGATATATAGGCCACGCCTCCTTCAATGCAACTCACAGATATATAGGCCACGCCTCCTTCAAAGAGAATTTTAGGCCGCACAAGTCGCAGCGACGCCCATGTTCTCTCTTACTGTGGTGAAAGTGGAAAACAATACGATCTCATTGGCCGATAAAAATGATTGACATCTTTAATGACATTTGTTTACAGCGTGAATCTCACCGTGAACTTAACGTCAGCGCCACGGAAATGTTCAATAGGATTATTGCGTAAGATAAATGATACGCAAAACTCGGAAAAAACGCACAAACTGCGACCGTTCTGTAAAATCTCCTGAAAAAAGGAACTGCTTTTACTTCAGGTTTTTTTTTTATTTATTTTTTCTGGAAAGCGAGAAAGTGAGGAGTAAATAAGAAGCGCTGATCCGCCCACAGGCTCGTGTTCCACCGCCAGACCCGAGTAAAAGTGCAAACACTCCGATTCCAGTACAGAAATCCTCCTACATTTATATCAAGCCTTAAAGCTTTATATCAGGCCTCAAATCCTCTTCTTTCGCTTTTACGAAACTTTTTGGAAAATATTTCGAGACTTTAGAAAAAAGTTTTTATCCGAATTTTTTTCTACATTCACTAAAGGAGCAAAAGTTTTTGAGTAAAGTTTGCTTTGCTTTTTTTTAGCTTCCATTTCTGTTATGTGCTGTTATAACAACCTCATAACCAAATAATCAAGAATAAATAAAAACAAAAATGTATTTTTAAACATATATTCTTTTAAAAATGGACTGGAAAAAGGTCAAACTAATTTAACTTTAATTGCTTTTTCTGACTTTAACATTTTCTTTTGCTAGATGTTCATTAGGGCTTCATTAGGCTTCATTAGACTTCGCTGGCTCCATATTAGGCTTAAATAGCTTATACTGGGCTTCAATAAGCTTCGTTTGGTATTCATTAGGCTTAACTAGCCTTCACTAGGATTCATTAGAATACATAAGGCTTCACTAGGCCTCATTAGCATTTATTAGACTTCACTAGATTTCAACAGGCTTCATAAGGCTTCACTAGGCTTCATTAGAATTCACTAGGCTTCATTAGACTTCACTAGGTTTTAACAGGCTTTATAAGACTTCATAAGGCTTCACTAGGCGCCATTAGCATTTATTAGACTTCACTAGATTTCAACAGGCTTCATTAGACTTCACAAGGCTTCATTAGACTTCAATAAGCTTCATTAGACTTCAAAAGGCTTCATTAGACTTCACAAGGCTTCATTAGACTTCAAAAGGCTTCATTAGACTTCACAAGGCTTCATTAGACTTCACTAGGATTCATTAGACTTTGCTAGGTTTTAACAAGCTTTATTAGAGTTCATAAGGCTTCATTAGAATTCATTAGACTTCACTAGATTTCAACAGTCTTCATAAGGCTTCACTAGGTGTTTATCAGCTTCACTTAGGTATTCGTTAGGTGTTGATTGAGCTTCGCTATCCAGTTGTTCGCTATGCATCATTACGGTACGCTCTAAGCTTCATTAGGCTTCTCTAGTTGCTAATTAGGCTTTATTAGGCTTCACACGTGTGTAATGTGATATTTATGTGATGTTTACCTTGCACGGCCTGAAGCTTGTGAGTTTGGATGATGATGCAGAGCTGCAGGACCAGCTGAGGCGCGCTCTCCAGGAAGGTGGCGAGCAGGTGGAGCATGCTGACGTCAGCGTACTCGTACACCATCCTCCAGTAGAACCTCCAGCGGTCGTTCTCGCCGCTGTGTCTGCTCCGGATGCCCAGGTAGATGGTGCGGAAATACCTGCGGAGAGAAGAAGACCACAAGCACACGTCAGGATCCCTGAGTAATCCCACCTACTGACCTACTGAGCGTCTCCTCTGTTAACCTGGAGCAGAGAGAGGAGCTGCTGAGGAACCCGCCGTGTGAGATCTGAGCCACTGAGACGCAACACAGCAAACACAACAATCGCACAATCGCACAATCACACAACTCTCTCACAACACTCACAATCACACAACTCTCTCACAACAATCACACAATCGCACAATCACACAACTCTCTCTCACAATCACACAACTCTCTCACAACAATCGCACAATCGCACAACTCTCTCACAACACCAACCTGGAGCAGAGAGAGGAGCTGCTGAGGAACCCGCCGTGTGAGATCTGAGCCACTGAGACGCAACACAGCAAACACAACAATCACACAACTCTCTCTCACAATCACACAACTCTCTCACAACAATCGCACAATCGCACAACTCTCTCACAACACCAACCTGGAGCAGAGAGAGGAGCTGCTGAGGAACCCGCCGTGTGAGATCTGAGCCACTGAGACGCAACACAGCAGAGAAGGAGCTGCTGAGGAACGTGTGAACTGAGCCACTGAGACGCAACACAGCAAACACAACAACCGCACAATCGCACAATCACACAACTCTCTCTCACAATCACACAACTCTCTCACAACAATCGCACAATCGCACAACTCTCTCACAATATCTCTCACAATCACACAACTCTCTCACAACACCAACCTGGAGCAGAGAGAGGAGCTGCTGAGGAACCCGCCGTGTGAGATCTGAGCCACTGAGACGCAACACAGCAAACACAACAATCACACAATCGCACAATCACACAACTCTCTCTCACAATCACACAACTCTCTCACAACAATCGCACAATCGCACAACTCTCTCACAACACCAACCTGGAGGAGAGAGAGGAGCTGCTGAGGAACCAGGCGTGTGAGATCTGAGCCACTGAGACGCAACACAGCAAACACAACAACCGCACAATCGCACAATCACACAACTCTCTCACAACACTCACAATCACACAACTCTCTCACAACAATCACACAATCGCACAATCACACAACTCTCTCTCACAATCACACAACTCTCTCACAACAATCGCACAATCGCACAACTCTCTCACAACACCAACCTGGAGGAGAGAGAGG
>JACRUU010000027.1:27921690-27929190 GCA_030449085.1 Kryptopterus vitreolus | reverse complement strand
ATTTAGCTCTAAATATCGATATATATATATATCCTATATATATATATATATATATATATATATATATCTATATGTGTGTGTGTGTGTGTGTGTTTCAGTCAGTGTTAACGGGAATGAACAACCATCAAAAGCACCGTCTTTTCTCTGCGGATTCGATCCTGCGGCACGCTTTAAATTGTAAATGACAGCCTGCTCTCCGCGGCCTTCGTGCGCCAAGACTTGGATTCAATATTCATATATAATATTAAAATAATCATCAAGCTTGCAGATAAAAAAATAAAAAAATAAACCCTCTCCGTCACGCCACAGCTCTATTTACATTCGCTTACATAAAAGCTGCGGCATTAGCATACATCTGCATGCGTAAGTTAGCGTGTAAATCCAGGCGCAACGGAGCGAGATCCAGGTTATTACTTCTTTATCTTTTTTTTTTTTTTTTTTTTACCGCCAAAGAGATTCCTCCGGAAATCCAGCGGTCGCCGCCGATATAACCCGAACCGAACCCCTCCTTCCTACGTTTGGCCGATTTTCGTGCCTTGGATGACGCCTCTGAAGGCTTGGGAGCGTCACGCGCGACGGTCGGCCGTGCTGCCGAGGCTGGCTCCCGACCAGCTGCTATAAATACGCCGCACTCCATTTAGACCAAGCACCTGGTCACCATGGAGGCCCGAGCACCCCGGAGTTTGGTGCATGCTCATTTGCAGTGCAATCATGTAGGTCCGGCTCATTAAGGGAAGCGATCAGCCAAGACCACATGCGGAGGTGCTCGGCTGCTCCGACGCCAGGCTCGGAAAAGGACGTCAAATAATAATAATAATAATAATAATAATAATAATAATAATATAATAAGGGCCACGGTGGTTTAGTGGTTAGCACGTTCGCCTCACACCGGCAGGGTCCGGGTTCGATTCCCGTCTCGGCCATGTGTGTGTGGAGTTTGTGCATGTTCTCCCCGTGCCTCAGGGGGTTTTTTTTCTCCGGGTTCTCCGGTTTCCCCCCTCCTCCCCGGTCCAAAAACATGCACGGTAGGTTGATTGGCACCTTGGAAAAATTGTCCCTAGTGTATGACTGTGAGTGTGTGTGAATGTGTGTGTGTGTGTCCTGCGATGGGTTGGCATTCCATCCAGGGTGTATCCTGCCTTAATACCCATAGACGCCTGAGACAGACACAGACTCCCCGTGACCCGATGGAAGATCGGATAAAGCGCTAGAAGATGAATGAATGAATGAATGAATAATAATAATAATAATTGTGACCTCTGCATTCCGGACAGCGGAATTAAACCGGTAGCGTGAGCAGCGTACGGTAAAAAATGCCTGCAAAGCTCTCCTGGGATTCCCTCGACCCGACTCAGCCAATCAGAAACATTTATACACCTTTCCTGCAATCTGGATTGGCGCAGACGTTACCCTAAACGTTAAGAATTCCGAGTCTGAGCGTTTTTTTTCCCGGAGTGGGATATTTTGTATCTCCGTCGAGACGAAGCGAACGGCGATGAAACTTTACGACGTCTCCGACTGTAAAGGCGCCTTTTAACAGGACGGAAGCGTCTGAGCGAGGAGACGTTGGAACGTAAAAGTGAGAAATAAAAGAAGAGTGTGAAAGCAGCGCTTTATGGGGAGCAACAACAATACAAACAATAAATCAATATTCTAAAATACATTACAAAATGCCACTCGGAATATTTTCCTGAATTTTTTTTCCCAGGATTCCGGACACTGAGAGGTTCAGACAGAGCCGTGTTCATTGGAGGGGGTTTTTACGTGATCAGGCAACCCGCATTCGATTCGCTGTGTGATTTGTCCAATGAAATTTCTCCAGGTTTGTATCATGTTTTTTTATTTTTTATTAAGAATAATTATATAATATAATATTATATATTAATAATATAATGTTAATATTATATAAATCTTATAATTTTATTATAAGAATAAAACTTTGTTGTTCTGAGAATCAACTTAAAAGCATTTGACACTGGAGACTCCTTCTTCTGTAGATGTTTTGTGGACCAATCAGATTTCGGTATTTATTCATAAAACAGCTGACGCATGGGGAAACATCACAACAAGTACAGGGTTGTGCACACACACACCCACACACACACACACACACACACACACACACACACTGTAGTGGACACCCACCCACACTGACGACACACATCACACACACTGTACACACTATAGACACTCATCACATACACTGCACACACTCCATACACACATACACATTCATACTGAACACACACATTGCATACAACATTATATACACAATACACACACACTATACACATACAATGCACACACTGACGACACACATCATACACACTGCACACACTCCATACATACAAACTGAACACACTATACACACACATACACACTCATACTGAACACACACACACACACTGTAGACACCCACACTGACGACACACATCACACACACTGTACACACTCCATACACACAAACTGAACACACTATACACACACATACACACTCATACTGAACACACAACACACACACCACACACACACCACACTGTAGACACCCACACTGACGACACACATCACACACACTGTACACACTCATACTGAACACACACACACACACACACACACACACACACACACACACTGTAGACACCCACACTGACGACACACATCACACACACTGTACACACTATAGACACTCATCACATACACTGCACACACTCCATACACACATACACATTCATACTGAACACACCATTGCATACAACATTATATACACAATACCACACACACACACTATACACACACAACTGCACACACTGACGACACACATCATACACACTGCACACACTCCATACATACAAACTGAACACACTATACACACACATACACACTCATACTGAACACACACACACACACACACACACACTGTAGACACCCACACTGACGACACACATCACACACACTGTACACACTCCATACACACAAACTGAACACACTATACACACACATACACACTCATACTGAACACACACACACACACACACACACACTGTAGACACCCACACTGACGACACACATCACACACACTGTACACACTATAGACACTCATCACATACACTGCACACACTCCATACACACATACACATTCATACTGAACACACACATTGCATACAACATATATACACACACATATACACACACACACAATATACACACACTATACACACACAATGCACACACTGACGACACACATCATACACACTGCACACACTCCATACATACAAACTGAACACACTATACACACACATACACACTCATACTGAACACACACACACACACACACTGTAGACACCCACACACTGACGACACACATCACACACACTGTACACACTCCATACACACAAACTGAACACACTATACACACACATACACACTCATACTGACACACACACACACACACTGTCACACACACACTAGAACACCCACACTGACGGACACAACACATCACACACACTGTACACACTCATACTGACACACACACACACACACACACACACACACACACACACACACTGTAGACACCCACACTGACGACACACATCACACACACTGTACACACTATAGACACTCATCACATACACTGCACACACTCCATACACACATACACATTCATACTGAACACACACATTGCATACAACATTATATACACAATACACACACACACACTATACACACACAATGCACACACTGACGACACACATCATACACACTGCACACACTCCATACACACAAACTGAACACACTATACACACACATACACACTCATACTGAACACACACACACACACACACACACTATACATACACAATGCACACACTGTAGACACTCATCAAACACACTGCACACACTCTATACACACAAACTGCACACATACACACTCATACTGAACACACACTATACACTTTGCATACACATTATATACACAATATATACACACACACACACACACACACATTATACACACACAATGCGCACACTGATGACACACATCACACACACTCCATACACACAAACTGCACACACTATACACACAAAATAAACATATACACACTCATACTGAACACACACACACACTATACACATTGCATACACACACACACACACATATACTGATACTGCCATTTCATCTAAAACTAGACTCGACCAGTCCCGCAGGTCCCAAACTGATTTTAGTCTCTGTGTGTGTGTGTGTGTGTGTGTGTGTGTGTGTGTGTGTGTGCTGCTTGGGTGAACATTAGCAGTTAGCGTCTCATCTTTCCATCTAACCTTCTCAATCAGCACTCATAATTCCGTTAGCGTCGCCAGGCGAGCAGCAGCCTCAGTACCGACACGCCACGCTGATTGGGTTTAAATCCCCGGGTCAGCGATCCAGATTACGCTACAACACATCACATGACCATATTCCCAATCCAATAGTTGCGTCCCCCCCGTCACTCCATCAACGATCAACTCACACAATCGGGTTTGCTAACGGACATTACGCCAGAGAGTCACGTTTACGGCTAATTATGGTAACCACGATTGCCAGCATAGCATATAACGCTAACTGAGCAAACATTAATCCCGGACGAGAAATAAAACGTTTATTAACAAGCATGCTTTATTTTTTAAGCTAGGTAACATAAAGCAATAAACCAGGGTTTATTTGTTCCAACTACGATTGGTTTAGCAATTAAGATGATTCGATTTGTAGTTAATTAAAGGAGAAATCCGCATTACGTATCACCTGTTTATATGGAAAAGCAACCGGAACAGAGTTCTTAAAGGAGCCACGTCCCATATTTTCCATTTAAAACCAGCACTAAACAAAGTAACATTGCAATTAACAAGAAATTAATAATAAAAGAACAATTTCCAGAGTAAAATAAATTGTAAATAATCAATAATTCTATTAAAGGGAGAAATTTTGAGAGTATATAAATATAATATAATATATATATATATATATATATATATATATATATATATATATATACTATATATATATAATAACTGTTACAGTTCGTTAGAAAAGTGTTCATTAAAAAAACGGCAGATTAATCGCGATGAAATATTTGAATCGATTTCCAGCTCTAATATATATATATATATATATATATATATATATATATATATATATATATATAAACCATTGCAGCGTGATTGAGACGGCACGTTCACTATGTTCACGCTAATGAGGCAATTGTGATGTGTTTGCTAACAATCCAGATCATGTTGCGCGATCAACAGCGCTTTGCATGCGAGTGTATATTAATTATCGCGCGGAACAGTTCTGACATCAGCGCGCGGTGTAACTCCAGACTCAACCAGGATAAACCAGGAGAGATGCGAGATACGGGATCCAGTGTGGATCTCAGGAGCCGCTAGCTAGTAACAGGAAACTTTGGTGTGTTTTTATTGTCTTACACGACCCCAAACGTATTATAACTCTACTGGAGATTCTGAGATGTTTAACCTCGTTTAAAAAAAAAAAAAAAGGCCAAGTGTTTCTTCTCTTCTTTCTTTCTTTTTCCCTCTTAAAGGTGAAAGCGATTCTCTCACCAGGTGTTCCTTCAGCGTTTCCAGCGTCAGCGTCTTAACGACACCTTGTTATAACGCCGCTACCAGGAGCTGCACGTGAGACCTCCCATCTGAAGAGGGATGGTTTGGAACGCTCTACAGCATGGACATAGGATGTGCTTTTAGGAATGCAAGGCTGAGGAAATTCTACTTCACACACACACACACACACACACACACACACACACACAGGATAGTGATCCAAAGAAAACGAAAAGGTTGTAACACACCCTGAAGATCTCCCTCCTGAGGCCTAAATGTGACTCGAGGTGATGAGGATGTGTAGTATGGACTATGATGGAGCATATATATATATATATTAATATATGTAAATAAATAAATACAAATCTCAGGTGGATCCCATATAATAGATGATGGATGCACAAGGCATCCCCAGTGCACAGGGAGTCCCAAAGCCACGGGCTTCCTTTCATCTCATTTAAATGGACTCGAAGAGAGAGAGAGAGAGAGATGGAGAAGGATAAAGGAGGAGGAGGAGAAGAAGGAGGAGAAGAAGGAGAAGGCGAGGGCTCACCTCCATATCTGGCCGAGCTGCAGGATGTGAATGACGGACTGTAAGAACCAGAGGCAGAAGGAGCAGGGCGCCGAGCGCTTCTCGTTAGTCCTGCCGTTGGTGCCGCCGCTGCCGCCGTCGGCCGTGGCGGCGGAGGCGGCGGCGGTGTCGCTCTCCGAGGTGCTGAAGTCGTGCACGAACCAGCGGAAGCTGAAGACCTGCACGGAGACGGAGCCGAGCGCCACGAAGAACAGCGTCAGGCCGAACCACCAGTAGTCGCGGCGCAGGTAGTAGTCGACGGCGAGCCACACGTCCGTGGCGACGTCGGCGAAGTACACGGCGGCCGCCGCCACCAGCCACAGACCATCCCAGGCGTCGTAGCGCCGCCGCTCACCGCCGAGCCGCAGGCACGTCGAGTCCTCCGGACCGCAGCAGCGCGCCTCGCCGCGCGTGAAATCCGCCTCGCCGCTGCCCGAGCCCGGCCGCGAACCCGCCGCCAGCCCCGGCACCGAACCCGAGTGGTCCGAGTTCTGCAGGGGCGTGAACGCCACGTCGCTCTTCTTCATCTTCAGCACGCCGTCCGATTTGGCCGCCATCGCAGCGGCTTCGACAACGCCGTTCCCGTTTTCCCCTCCTTTTTCTTTTCTCTTCCTTCCTTCCTTCCTTCTTTTTTTTTTACTATCCCTCCCTCTCTCTCACTCTCTCTCTCTTCCTCTCCGTTTCCCCCCCTTCCTCCACGTCCCTCCTGTCTGCCTCCTGTCTTTCCCTTGGGCGGAGAGACGCTGGGGCTGGGCAGAGAGAGAGAGAGAGAGAGAGAGAGAGAGAGAGAAAAGAGAGAGAGAGAGAGAGAGAGCTCCTCTTCCGCCAGCTACACGGCGCCGCCTGCGCATCACAAAGCGCCGCTTCCTTTTTTCCGGAGCGCCTGCGAAACCTTACGCTCGCATCCTCCTCCTCCTCCTCCTCCTCCCTTCCTCCATCCCTTCCTCCACTCCATCCTCCTCCTCCTCCCATCCGCTTAAAACCATGACATCATCTCTTTGCACATCGCCCGTCGCTTCTTCCTCTTCACGGCTTCCCCACATCCTCTCCATGCGTCTGCAGCGCGTGTGCTGCACTTCTCCTCCCGGGTTTTTTCTTCTTCTTTCGTTCTTTCTTTCTTTCTTTCTTTCTCTTTTTCAGCGTTCCTGATGGCGTCTGTCAGACGCTCACTGCATGCACCATCTTTTGTTCTTTAGACGCGTGCTAGTTTTTTTTGGTGTGTGTAAAGAACGTGGAGGTGTTTGTGATCAGGGAGGTGTGAAGGTGAAGCCGCATCCATTCACACATCCACAGATCCACACATCCACCCATCCACACATCCACACATCCACAGATCC
>JACRUU010000027.1:27911690-27916690 GCA_030449085.1 Kryptopterus vitreolus | reverse complement strand
CACCACCACCACCACCACCCCATCCCCACTCACAAACCCTCTAAAACACCACCACCACCACCACCCCATCCCCACTCACAAACCCTCTAAAACACCACCACCAACACCACCCCATCCCCACTCACAAACCCTCTAAAACACCACCACCACCACCACCCCATCCCCCTCACAAACCCTCTAAAAAAACACCACCACCACCCCATCCCCACTCACAAACCCCCTAACCACCACCACCACCACCCATCCCCACTCACAAACCCTCTAAAACCCACCACCACCACCACCACCACCCCATCCCCACTCACAAAAAACCCCTCTAACCACCACCACCACCACCACCCATCCCCACTCACACCACCACCGCCACTTACCACCACCACCACACCCACCCCACACAAACCACCCTACCACCACCACCCACCCCATCCCCACTCACAAACCCTCTAAAACCACCACCACCACCACCACCCATCCCCATCACAAACCCCCCTAAAACCACCACCACCACCACCCACCACCACCCCACTCCCACCACAAACTCTAAAACACCACCACCACCACCACCACCCCATCCCCACTCACAAACCCTCTAAAACACCACCACCACCACCACCACCCCATCCCCACTCACAAACCCTCTAACCCAACCACAAACCCACACTCACACCACCACCACCACCACCCCATCCCCCTCACAAAACCCTCTAAACAACCACCACCACCCCACCACCACCACCCCCACCACCACCAACTAAAACCACCACCACCACCACCACCACCACCCCATCCCCACTCACAAACCCCCTAAAACCACCACCACCACCACCACCCCATCCCCACTCACAAACCCTCTAAAACACCACCACCACCGAAACCACCACCACCCCATCCCCACTCACAAACCCTCTAAAACACCACCACCACCACCACCACCCCATCCCCACTCACAAACCCTCTAAAACACCACCACCACCGCCACCACCCCATCCCCACTCACAAACCCTCTAAAACACCACCACCACACACCACCCCATCCCCACGCACAACACCACAAACCCTCTAAAACACCACCACCAACACCACCCCATCCCCACTCACAAACCCTCTAAAAACCACCACCACCACCACCACCCCATCAAACCCGCGAAAACACCAACCAACCACGAACCACCCCCCCTCACAAACCCCTCTACCACACCACCACCACACCACCCCATCCCCACTCAAAACCCTAAAACCACCACCCCACCACCACCCCCATCCCCACTCACAAACCCTCTAAAACACCACCACCACCACCACCACCACACCAACAAAACTAAAACACCAACCACCACCCCATCCCCACTCACAAACCCTCTAAAACACCACCACCACCGCCACCACCCCATCCCCACTCACAAACCCTCTAAAACACCACCACCAACACCACCCCATCCCCACTCACAAACCCCCTAAACCACCACCACCACCACCACCACCACCATCCAAACCCACCACCAACACCACCAACACCAACAAAGCCCACCACACACCCCCACCCCCACCTCCACAACCACCCTACTCCCACAACAAACCCAACCACCACCACCACCACCACCCCATCCCCACTCAAAACCCTCTAAAACCACCACCACCACCACCAACCCCATCCCACTCACAAACCCCCCTAAAACCACCACCACCCCACCACCCCATCCCCTTCACAAACCCCCTAAAAACCACCACCACCACCACCCCATCCCCACTCACAAAACCCCACACTCACAACCACCAACCACCACCCCTCCCCACTCAAAAACCCCCTAAAACCACCACCACCACCACCACCCCCTCCCCACTCACAAACCCCCTAAACCACCACCACCACCACCACCCCATCCCACTAACAACCCCAAACTCACGGACCACCACCACCCCACCAAAACACCACCACCACCACCACCACCACCACCCCACCACCATCACCACAAACACCTCTAAAACACCACCACCACCACCACCACCACCCCATCCCCACTCACAAACCCTCTCAAACCACCACCACCACCACCACCACCACCACCCCATCCCCACTCACAAACCCTCTAAAACCACCACCACCAACACCACCCCATCCCCCCCACCCTCTAAACCACCACCACCACCACCACCCACCACATCCCCATCACAAACCCTCTAAACCACCACCACCACCACCACCACCACCACCACCACCACCACCCCCCATCCCCACTCACAAACCCTCTAAAAACCACCACCACCACCACCCCATCCCCACTCACAAACCCCCTAAACCCCCTAAAACCCTGATGTTTTCGAGGCAGGTGCGTTTCAGGAAGGTAATGGATTCCGTTACGATTTCTGTTTCTGTCAATCTGTCACTTGGTTCTGCTAGACTAACAGCCGTTGGCATGGAAACCTCCTCTCATAGCTGCGCCTTTTGGGTTTGTGTGTGTGTGTGTGTGTGTGTGTGTGTGTGTGTGTGTGCATAACTGTCACACTCAAGCGTGAGCCCCGAGGCAAGTAAGGCACCGAGGCGGACGGTCAGAGCATCGGAGGTGAGTTTCATTTCATCCATACGATTCAAAATGAAGCTCTTATTAATAATAATAAGAAGAAGGAGAGAAGAAGGAGAGAAAGATGGACAGACTCGGAGCGTGCTGGGACGAAGACCTCCTGGGTTGCTGGTTGTTCTCGACCCACGCATTGGCGCCACTTTTTCATACTCGCGACTAAATTTAGACCTGGCTGTAAGACGGCCGCGCGTTATTCAATCGGGGTTTACGTTAAAAAATACGATGGTAACCCTCTGGTTGCCATAGCGATATCATTTCCCTACAATATTTGGCTATTTAGGAGGAATACCAGGTGCACTGGGACATTTGGGAAGGCCTCCTAGTTACTATTACCTGATTTGCTCTTAGCTCCGCCCCTGTCACTTGGAGTTCTTTAGTAGCTCCGCCTTCTCGTTACTAATCCCAGGCGTTCATGGCTCACCACCTGTGCGTGGACTCCGCCCCCTCCGTCCTCATCAGATCCATCTGCTGAACCTGGATCAGTGTTACACAGTGAATTTACTATTAAATCAGAAATAAATATATAAACATTCATTCATTCATTCATTCGTCTTCTAGCGCTTTATCCGATCTTCCCTCGGGTCACGGGGAGTCTGTGTCTATCTCAGGCGTCTATGGGCATTAAGGCAGGATACACCCTGGATGGAATGCCAACCCATCTCACACACACACACACACACACACACACACACACACACACACACACACACATTCATACACTAGGGACAATTTTCCAAGGTGCCAATCAACCTACCGTGCATGTTTTTTGGACCGAGGGAGGAAACCGGAGAACCCGGAGAAAAACCCCCTGAGGCACGGGGAGAACATGCACAAACTCCACACACACATGGCCGAGACGGGAATCGAACCCGGACCCTGGAGGTGTGAGGCGAACGTGATAACCACCGTGCCCCCATATATAAACATATATAAAAATAAATAAATAAATAAATAAACTAATATATATATATATATATATATATATATATATATATATATATATATATATATATATATATATATATATATATATATATATATATGGGGGCATATATATGTGTGTGTGTGTGTGTGTGTGTGTGTGTGATGGGTTGGCATTCCATCCAGGGTGTATCCTGCCTTAATGCCCATAGACGCCTGAGATAGGCACAGACTCCCCGTGACCCGAGGGAAGATCGGATAAAGCGCTAGAAAAGAATGAATGAATGATATATATATATATATATATATATATAAAGGTAGATTTTCCCAGAACTTTGTTATTCATGTGTTTGTGGACGATTTTTCACCATCAGTTGGATTTACCTGGTGGTCAGATGACACCCATTTTTGGGGGCCCTTGAGCTAGGAACTGTAATATCTTTTTATCTTTTTAGGGCCCAAGCACTGCAGTGCGCAGGACCGGCCTTTTATTTATTTATTTATTTTTGCTCGCTCCCAATTTATTCGGACCCAGCCACTCGCTCGGCATCCTGCCCGATCCGCACGCCTCGTTCTGCAAGATAATGAAGGTTAAAGTGGGAGACGAGGCGCATGTTAAAAAGCTTCTCCTCTCACAGCGTCTGAGGCCGTGACCCTCGTGGCCCTCTGGGTATCGACTGGGACCTGGATGAATATGCATAAAGCTCGGCGTGGGGGAGCCGGAAAATATAAAAAAAACTTTACGTTGCCTTGAAAAAACACACACACACACACACACACACATACACACACACAGGATCGTGACTACATCGAGTCCAGCATTCTAAACATCACACACTGCTAACCATGACGAAGCTTGGCTCACCCCTGCTACACAAAAAACTATTAATTTCTGCGGGATGATGTTCCGTCTACTAACAGTGAAACATGGTGGGGGTAGTGTAACAGCGTGAGGACGCTTCACCTCTGCAGTTTCGTATTAATTACTGGGGGAGGGGGAGAGGGGGTAATTACTTTTTCACATTGGACAATAATATCAATATTGTATGAACATTGGATGAAATTGTAGTTTTACATGTTTCTTCATGATCTCTACACTTTATAGTACATAGAAACAAGGGAAGGGTGCCAATACTTTTACACAGCACCGGGGAAAATGAAACGCGCCCCATTTTTGGTCGGAAAAATTAATGGGAGTGTTTCCATTGTGTGTGTGTGTGCGTGTGTGTGTGTGTGCGTGTGTGTGTGTGTGCGTGTGTGTGTGTGTGTGACCGACAACTGTTTGTATATTTATGACTAAAATCACAATAAAGACGACATCCGAGTGATTTACACACATTTGAATGTTTATTTCCAGACAGATAAACCCATTAAAAATAAAAAACAATCTCCGGGTGACGCATTGAGAAGAAAAATGTAAATACAGATTAATAATGATTATTTCTCGTCTGATTTTCACTCTTCGTGTCTCTTCGTGACTCGTTTACGGCATTAAATACA
>JACRUU010000027.1:27891690-27896690 GCA_030449085.1 Kryptopterus vitreolus | reverse complement strand
GTTTATTAGCACCCTCTTTCGGTGGTAAGAGGTAGTGCATCGTTCAAGTGTAAACATTTTATTAGTAAACACTTGATAATGACCTGAAAACAAAGCTCAGAAAACATTGAATATATCATTATTATTAGTGATTAGAATCTTTTATTTAACGTTTATATATATTAGTTACTTAAAAACCGTGCAACATGTTTAATCCAGGCAAGAAGAAAAAAGGTATAAAACATGTTTAATGGTTTATTTACAAACAAAGTCAAATCAATATTTGGTGTTGACTAAAGATTCACAGTAAACCTGGACAGTGCTGGAACTGTAAAGGATGGAAAACAAAAACAATTAGGCAATAAACATACATTGCAAATATATATATATATATATATATATATATATATATTATATTATATTATATATATATATATATATACAGCGCGTATACAACATAATCTGATCTTAAAAAGTCCGATCTGGCAACCTCGGTTCCTGTGACTGGTGGAAAAGGAAGGTCTGGGATTTCTATGACGACATTAGTGTGACGACATCAAGTGTGACGTCACCAGCCTGGTCCTGTATTTATGTTCGGAGCAGAACCGACGTGTGTTGTGTGTGCTTTGTGCGCGCTCGCGTGTGTGTGTTTTGCAAAAGTCGGTTCGGTCGTAGTTTGTGAGAAAGTGGTGTGTGTGTGTGTGTGTGTGTGTGTGTTGTGTGTGTGTGTGTGTGTGTGTGTGTGTGTTAAGATCTTCTTGGATCAGAAACTTTTTTATTTTCTTAAACAAAGACAGATAAACAACTTTTCTTCGGTGGTTCGGTTCGGGTTCGGTTCCGGAGTGTCTCGGGGGAGATGCACATCGCGGCGGAGTTGTGCGTGGTGTGCGTGAAGGTGCTGTGGTCGTTCGCGGCGGCCGCGGCGCGGTGGCTCGTCAAGCCGCGCGAGAAGCTCGTGCGCGGCCGCGTGTGCGTGATCACCGGCGCCGGGAGCGGACTGGGCCGCCGGTTCGCCCTGCAGTTCGCGCGCCGCGGCGCCGCACTCGCGCTGTGGGACGTCGACCGCGCCGCCAACGAGCGCACCGCGGAGCTCGTGCGCGACGTCTACCGACAGAGCGACGCGTGCCACACGTGCACAGGTGAGTCCCGCCCGGTGCGGCCAGAGAAACTTACAACAGAGCAGTTGAGGGTTAGGGGCCTCGCTCAAGGGCCCACTAGATTGAAGAGTGCATTGTATAATGGGAACAACCTTATATTCGGGTGTCCAAAAACATGCACGGTAGGTTGATTGGCACCTTGGAAAATTGCCCCTAGTGTGTGTGTGTGTGTGTGTGTGTGTGTGTGTGTGTGTGAGGGTGTATCCTGCCTTAATGCCCATAGACGCCTGAGATAGACACAGACTCCCCGTGACCCGAGGGAAGATCGGATAAAGCGAATGAATGAATATATAAGGTGTATTTCGTCCAGGTTCGGACGGCAGCACGAAGGAGGCGTCGCCCGTCTTCCAGCCACGCGTCCACACGTACACGTGCGACGTGAGTAAGCGCGAGAGCGTCTACGCTACGGCCGAGCGGGTGAGGAACGAGCTCGGCGACGTGACGTTCCTGGTGAACAACGCGGGCGTGGTGTCAGGACGTCACCTCCTGGAGTGTCCCGATGAACTGATCGAGAGGACCATGATGGTCAACTGCCACGCCCACTTCTGGGTCAGTAGCAGGGCGTTACGTAATCAGACTCCTGGGGGGGGGGGGTTTGCAGGGGTTAATTGTTTTTGTTGTTGTTTACCCTTTACAGACCACAAAAGCGTTTCTCCCGAAGATGCTGGAGCTGAACGAGGGCCACATCGTCACCGTGGCCAGCTCTCTGGGTCTCTTCACTACGGCCGGCGTGGAGGTGCGTCTTTCTTTCTCCCGCTTTTGTCATTCCGACACTTGGTTTTCCGGAACCTTGGCGATTCACCGCGGCCCGTGTGTTTCCTCGCAGGATTACTGCGCCAGTAAATTCGGCGCCATCGGCTTCCACGAGTCGCTGAGCCACGAGTTAAAGGCGGCCAACAAAGACGGGATCAAGATGACGCTGGTGTGTCCGTTCCTGGTGGATACGGGGATGTTCAAAGGCTGTGAAATCAGGTCAAGAACCCTTTTTTTATTTTTTAGACTCCAGTGCAAAAGTTTGTACCCCCCTCCTGTGTGCTATGGAGTATGGGTAAAGAGACAAATTACCGTATTATTATTATTATTATTATTATTATTAATATTATTATTAAAAATGCCGTGTTATTAGAACGAACAAACTTGAAACCATTTAAAAAAAATTATTCAATAGATTTTCATCCGATACATTTATAATTAATAATGTATTTTTCAATAATTTTGTTAATAAGGCTAATATTCATTCATTCATTCATTCATTCATCTTCTAGCGCTCACGGGGAGTCTGTGTCTATCTCAGGCGTCTATGGGCATTAAGGCAGGATACACCCTGGATGGAATGCCAATTCATCACAGGACACACACACACACACACAATCACACACATATTCATACACTAGGGACAATTTTCCAAGGTGCCAATCAACCTGCATGTTTTTTGGACCGGGGGAGGAAACCGGAGAACCCGGAGAAAAGCCCCCTGAGGCACGGGGAGAACATGCACAAACTCCACACACACATGGTCGAGACAAGAGAGACTTACAACAGAGCAGTTGAGGGTTAGGGGCCTCGCTCAAGGACCCACTAGATTAAGGAGTGCATTGTATAATGGGAACAACCTTATATTCGGGTGTCCAAAAACATGCACGGGGGGAGGAAACCGGAGAACCCGGAGAAAAACCCCTGAGACACGGGGAGAACATGCACAAACTCCACACACACATGGCCGAGACGGGAATCGAACCCGGACCCTGGCGGTGTGAGGCGAACGTGCTAACCACTAATCCACCGTGCCCCCTTTAATAAAGCTAATAATTAAGTAAAATAATTAAATAAAGATAATAATTCGGGCGTTTCTGTCGCAGCACTGATTAATCATTTATGTTTTTATTTCCCGGCGCAGGAAGGAAATCGCTCCGTTTTTCCCGCCTCTGGACCCCGAGCACTGCGTGGAGAGAGCCATGACAGCCATTCTGACGGACCAGGCGATGGTGTGCACGCCGCGCGCCATGTACGTCGTCACGTTTATGAAAACGTGAGTGTTTGTTTATTTATTTGATGCAAAATAATGCAAAATAAACCATACACACATACACATTCATACTGAAGACAAACTACACACATTGCATACAACATTATATACACAATACACACACACACACACACACAATGCACACACTGTACACACTATAGACACTCATCACATACACTGCACACACTCCATACACACATACACATTCATACTGAACACACACTACACACATTGCATACAACATTATACACACAATACACACACACACACACACACTATACACACAATGCACACACTGACACACACATCATACACACTGCACACACTCCATACACACAAACTGAACACACTATACACACATACACACTCATACTGAACACACACACACACACACACACACACTGTAGACACCCACGCTGACGACACACATCACACACACTGTACACACTATAGACACTCATCACATACACTGCACACACTCCATACACACATACACATTCATACTGAACACACACTACACACATTGCATACACCATTATATACACAATACACACACACACCACACACATAACACACAACGCAGACACACACTGACGACACACATCACACACCACACACACACACACACTCATCACACATGCACACACTGACACCCATACACACATACACACATACACACATATCCCACACATTGCATACAACATTATATACACAATACACACACACACACACACACTATGCACACACAATGCACACACTGACGACACACATCATACACACTGCACACACTCCATACACACAAACTGAACACACTATACACACACATACACACTCATACTGAACACACACACACACACACTGTAGTCACCCACACTGACGACACACATCACACACACTGTACACACTATAGACACTCATCACATACACTGCACACACTCCATACACACATACACATTCATACTGAACACACACACACACATTGCATACAACATTATATACACAATAATACACACACACACACACACTATACACACACAATGCACACACTGACGACACACATCATACACACTGCACACACTCCATACATACAAACTGAACACACTATACACACACATACACACTCATACTGAACACACACACACACACACTGTAGACACCCACACTGACGATACACATCACACACACTGTACACACTATAGACACTCATCACATACACTGCACACACTCCATACACACATACACATTCATACTGAACACACACATTGCATACACTATATACACAATACACACACACACACACACACACACACTGTAGACAGGAGTGTACAAATGGAACGTATTTAGCAGATGTTATTATTTCTGTGGCAGGATTTTGCCGTTCGACGCCATCGTGTGCATGTATCGCTTCCTCGGGGCCGATAAGTGCATGTACTCGTTCCTGGCTCATCGGAAAGAATCCACCAACAACAACGAGTCCAAGATCAGCATGTAAACTCTCTGGATCTTCTCAAAAGAAAGAAAATGCCAACCCATCACACACACACACACACACACACACACACACATTCATACACTAGGGACAATTATCCAAGGTGCCAATCAACCTACCGTGCATGTTTTTGGACCGCCGGGGGAGGAAACCGGAGAACCCGGAGAAAAACCCCCCTGAGGCACGGGGAGAAAGCACAGAACTGCACAAACTCCACACACACATGGCCGAGACGGGAATCGAACCCGGACCCTGGCGGTGTGAGGCGAACGTGATAACCGCTAAACCACCGTGCCCCCCTTTTTAATAATGATAATGAAATCATCTGCGGATTAGACAGATCAGACAT
>JACRUU010000027.1:27854190-27889190 GCA_030449085.1 Kryptopterus vitreolus | reverse complement strand
TATATATATATATATATATATATATATATATATATCTAAGGTTCCCCCTTCCCTATGTTCATATATCAAATGTGGAACATTTTACAATATATCATGGCATAAAATTTACCGGTAACTGTTCACACATATGGAAAGTTATATTCTTTATGTGACGCAGCGGCCTGCTCTATACCGTCGTCAACCGGACATGAAAACAAAACCTCTTCCTTCTTTGGAGTGAAGTGATCTGATGACACCCCACACACACCAACCACAACACACACACACACACAGAGTTTCTTTTTTGTCATGATTCATCTGGGATGAACTATCGATCAAGGTTTCCCATAATATAATGACTAACACACACAAACAGACAGCGCGGGTCATGGGATAAATAATACAGAAGAATAAATAAGTGTGTGGGTTTCATTCACATTCATCATTCATTCTAGGCTTTATCCGATCTTCCCTCGGGTCACGGGGAGTCTGTGTCTATCTCATGCGTCTATGGGCATTAAAGCAGGATACACCCTGGATGGAATGCCAACCCATCACACACACACACACACACACACACACATTCATACACTAGGGACAATTTTCCAAGGTGCCAAATCAACCTACCGTGCATGTTTTTGGAGCGGCGGAGGAAACCAGAGAACCCGGAGAAAAACCCCTGAGGCACGGGGAGAACATGCACAACTCCACACACACATGGCCGAGACGGGAATCGAACCCCGGACCCTGGCGGTGTGAGGCGAACGTGCTAACCACTAAACCACCGTGCCCTCGATTAAATGTAATATATCATTTTATTCTTTTAATTTTTCAATAAATCGAAATTTGATCACATATTGTATCAGGAAATGTTTTCCCTTCACTAAACATCCAGGTTATTTATTTTTTATTCTTATTGGTTTGTGTGTGTTGGAATAAAAACCAAAAACAGAAAACACTTAAAGACCCTGAACTTTGTTACTCACCGATCTCATGGGTTTCAGTAAAAAGAGAAAATGCGCATGTTTCCGGAGAAGACAACAAGCCTTGATGTCTTCTCAGGAAAGGTGTGTTCCTTCTCTTTTCTTTTTTTAGCTCTTCTCAAGGGTGTAAAAAAAGAAGTGAAAATGAGGAGGAAAGAGAAGAGTGAGTGATGAGGAGATTTTCAAGGTGTGTTGTTTAGTCTTTCATCCCAAAACACAACAAACAATCGAACGTTAAACATTTAACACTAAATTTGTGCATTTGTACATTTGTTTCGGTGTAAGGAGTCTCCAGTTTACGTTGTTTTTTTAAAAGATAAATTAAATAGGAAAAAAATACTAAATGAAACAGAATAAAAGGTGATTTTACATTTATATAGAAAAATATATTATAATTATTATAAAAAAAAAACATTTATATATTATAAAGAGAAATAAAGAGAAAAATAAATAAAGCGTATTATTATACCGAGAGTTTTGCTGATTCACTTCTTTTATGCGTCATGTTAGTAATACAAATGACGGCTGTGTAGTACTGGGTGTTGAACTATAGGGGGCGGTGTGTGCGCACTCCGACTCTCAAACCGACGGGGGCATGAAACTTTGTAAAAGAATAAAAAATAGCAAATAATTATTTATTTATTATTATTATTAAATATTTTTTATTTTATTATTAAATATTATTATTAAATATTTATTATTATTATTACATTTTTAGCAGACATCAAACAGCGGGTGTTTATTAATAAATAATAAATGAAACAATATCTGTTATTATTATTATTATTATTATTTCTCATAGTGTCGGTTTCGCATCGGTATCGTGATATTTAATCTAGGTATCGTAAAATGTTGGTATCGTGACAACACTAGCAGAGATTTAAACGATTAAAACTTGTTTTTTTTTGTAATGTATGTATTTTTAAAATGTGATGCTACATTCAATCCTGTCCACACGTGTCTCTATAAACAGATTTTTTCTATCCGTGTGTATATATATATATATATATAGATATATATATATATATATATATATATATATATATATATATATATAGCACGTTCCTCTCACACCGCCAGGGTCCGGGTTCGATTCCCATCTCGGCCATGTGTGTGTGGAGTTTGTGCATGTTCTCCCGTGTCTCAGGGGGTTTTTCTCCGGGTTCTCTGGTTTCCTCCCGGTCCAAAAACATGCACGGTAGGTTGATTGGCACCTTGGAAAATTGTCCCTAGTGTATGAATGTGTGTGTGTGTGTGTGTGTGTGTGTGTGTGTGTGTGTGTGATGGGTTGGCATTCCATCCAGGGTGTATCCTGCATTAATGCCCATAGACGCCTGAGATAGACACAGACTCCCCGTGACCCGAGGGAAGATCGGATAAAGCGCTAGATGAATGAATGAATGAATGAATGAATGAACGAATGAACCAGATGTTTTTTTCTTCTCTCCCAGTCACGTGTTTATATTTTATATGAAACATTCGGAAAGTCATTACTGAGGAATTCGTGTCAGCTGGAGATACTTCAGATATAGATCAGCTGAACTTTCACTCCATTCATATGACACACACACACACAAACACACACACACACACACACACACACACACACACACACACACACACACACATATTTTCTAAAGCTGAAACATTAAAACCTCCCCAAACAGGTTTTTCTAAGAGAAGGATTTTTAAAGAACCCGTTTTGGTCTCTAACAGAAGAACTTGTGTGAGCTGGAGAACAGGAGGAGGGGATGTGATCAGACCCCCTTCAGACCCACCACTCACACGTGGAGGTGAAAACTTAATGCTGTTTTATTTTTAGAGAGATTCATTCATTCATTCATTTTCTAGCGCTTTATCCGATCTCTCGAGTCACGGGGAGTCTGTGTCTATCTCAGGCGTCTATGGGCATTAACGCAGGATACACCCTGGATGGAATGCCAACCCATCACAGGACACACACACACACACACACACACACACACACACATTCACACACACATTCATACACTAGGGACAATTTTCCAAGGTGCCAATCAACCTACCGTGCATGTTTTTGGACCGGGGGAGGAAACCGGAGAACCCGGAGAAAAACTTTAGAAAGATTTATTTGCAAAAAGAAATAAAATAAACAAAACATCCCACACTTCACGATCATGGTATTGTGTGTGTTGGTGTGTTTAATAAAATCTCTAAACTGTTGTGTATAATATTATTTAGACATTATAATAAAACATACTATTGTGAGATCTTCAAAACAACGTGTAACAATAAAGAGTATAAATTGTGAATGATCGGATTAGTATAGTACAGTGGTAGTATAGTAGTGTAATGACGCCCTCTAGTGGCACCGGCGGTAATAACGCAACTCGGTCACGTGTACAGAAAAGAAAACTCGGAGCCGCAAATCATTCAAAATATATTATATTTTTATTTCCTTTTTAAATAGTGTTAAATAACAACACTAACAATATCGAGTTATCTGATTTAAAAAATGATTAAACCATAAAACCAGAAACCCAAAAGAAATGTCAGAAATCAAACACACACACACACACACACACACACACACACACACACACACACACACACACCCAAATAAACTGTGATCCGACCCAGTCCTTTTCCTGCAGCCGGAGCTTCCAGAGGAAAATCAAACAAAGGACTAAAATCCGCTTTTAGGAGTGAATAATCCGGGGAGTGTGTACGTCATGTACGTCACCTGGCGGAACACACCGGTTCTGCTCACCTGAACAAGCATTATAATGCAGGAGGAGGAGGAGGAGGAGGAGTGTGTCAGACGCACTGAACTCAGTTACGAGTCCTGCAGCCGCCATCATCTTCATCTTCATCATCATCATCATCATCAGTAACGATTAAAACGCATTACTTCTTAAACCCAAAGCAATACGCTCGATGATCATCTCCTCCTCTATAATGCATTATAAAGGGGCAATGAAGGTGAATTGAAGTGTTAATGACTTCTAATGAACGTCTATCGGTTATAAAGATACCTTTAAAAGACATGGAGGCGGGGCTTAACGAGGGTGCAGTCAATCATATGGCAATTAATAAATAACACAACACACACACACACACACACACACACACACACACACACACACACACACACACATGCGGAAAAAAAGAAGACTTTATAAACTCTCGGCTGATCGAGTGTTAAAAGGGTTCGTTAAAAGGTTATGTGCCGGGTCGGACCGGGTCGCCTGGACTGACCTTTGACCTGCGTCGCTAATTATTGCACCGAAACTTAAATCTGAAAAGGTTAAATAAATAAAAATAACAATAAAAAACTGAAAGAAGGGGCGTGGCGACGCGTGATGTCACCGGTCAGGGGGCGGAGCCTCACAAACATCGCCATACTCAAACGAGGACACGAGAAGGCGTGGGTGCGGTCCCTATCGTCCCCTGTCTCCCCCCCACTCTCTCTCTCTCGGGAAATGCGAGGCGAGGCACCGACTGAAGTCAGCCAGAAATAAATAAATGTATAAATAAATAAACAAACAAACAAAAAAAGAGAGATCCGATTTGAATTGTGCCGTTTATAAACGCTGGTCACCGCCGCCGTCGCCGCTCAGTGAACGCACGTGCGGTTTCACGCGTTCCTGCAGTTCGCTGAAGTGTAACGCTCCACGCCGTCTCTCCCAAACGCAGATCCGAAAAAAGGTGCAGACGTAACGTCACCATCAGCTCGCTTATAACCGCTTACACACCACGACACTGCTAACACGTGTCATCTGTACCGGGGGAGAGAGGTGAAGGGGGGGGTAGAGAGAGAGAGAGAGAGAGAGAGAGAGAGAGAGAGAGAGAGAGAGATGGCAGAGAGAGATGGTAGAGACAGAGAGAGGTTTGGAAGAGAGATAGGGGGAAGAGAAAGAAAGATGGAAGAGAGATGGGGGAAGAGAAAGAGAGAGAGAGAGAAAGAGAGAGAGAGAGAGAGAAAGAGAGAGAGAGAAAGAAAGAGATGGCAGAGAGAGAGATAGAGAGTGGGGGGCAGAGAGGGAGAGAGAGAGATGGAAGAGAGATAGGGGGAAGAGAAAGAGAGATGGAAGAGAGATAGGGGCAGAGAGAGAGAGAGAGAGAGAGAGAGAGAGAGAGAGAGAGAGATAGAGAGAGAGAGAGAGAGGAGAGAGAGAGAGAGAGAGAGAGAGGAAGAGAGATAAAGAGAGATGGTAGAGAGAGAGAGGCAGAGATAAAGAGAGATGGTAGAGAGAGAGAGGCAGAGATAAAGAGAGATGGTAGAGAGAGAGAGGCAGAGATAAAGAGAGATGGTAGAGAGATAAAGAGAGATGGTAGAGAGAGAGAGAGGCAGAGAGATAAAGAGAGTAGGTAGAGAGAGAGAGAGGCAGAGAGATAAAGGGAGATGGTAGAGAGAAAGAGGCAGAGAGATAAAGAGAGATGGTAGAGAGATGGTAGAGAAAGAGAGATGGTAGAGAGATAAAGAGAGATGGTAGAGAGAGAGAGAGAGGCAGAGAGATAAAGGGAGATGGTAGAGAGAGAGAGAGAGGCAGAGAGATAAAGGGAGATGGTAGAGAGAGAGAGAGGCAGAGAGATAAAGGGAGATGGTAGAGAGAGAGAGAGAGAGAGGCAGAGAGATAAAGAGAGAGGGTAGGAGAGAGAGAGAGAGAGAGAGAGAGAGAAAATCAGCATTGTTTATATCAGCAGGAAGTAAACACGCATCGTGTGTGTGTGTGTGTGAGAGAGTGTGTGTGTGTGTGTGAGTGAGTGAGTGAGTGAGTGAGTGAGTGAGTGAGTGAGTGAGTGAGTGAGTGAGTGATTGTGTGTGTGTGTGTGTGTGTGTGTGTGTGTGTGTGTGTGTGTCTCACCATGATACCACCACTTCGTCTTCTTTGGGTTTTTGTAACACGTCCGGACGTAGAAGGAGTTGTCAGGCGGACGTCGCTGCAGAGTGAAGAGCAAAAACAAACAAACAAACAAACAACACAAACAAACAAAATCAAGCAGCAACACCGTTCTAACATGTAACCATAGCGACGGTGTGTCACTCCTGCATGTTGTCGGATGTGCTGAGCGGTAACCGCGGCGACTACGACACGATCTAGTTTGCGTGTAATAAATCAGATTACCTCTATCGGACACTAGGGGGCGCAAATCCTCAGCATTAAAGCTTTCCTTTGGAAAATGGGGTGGAAAAAAAAAGGCGAAAATGCGAAACCAATCCGCTTTGTAAAAGAGACCGCGCAGAGCTCGTTGCCGCGGCGACGCTCGTGACCCCGTGGAGCGACACTGACCTTCTCTTTGCAGCTGGAACAGCATGCTGATGATGCTGAGACACACGGACTGGACCGACAGAGCCGGACTCCAGTCCTCTGTTAAAATGGACAGACAGATGTGTCCGTTACTGTAGACGTGCGGATGGATCGGGATGTTCTCGCCGGTGAACATGACCTACAACACCACACACACACACAACACACACACACACACACAATCAGGTGACGGAGGCGGGAAACACACAGAGATGAGTTAGGAGCTCTGATTCTGGGTTTCACCTGAGGAGAGTCGAAGGGGTATCTGCTGCTGAACTTGAAGAGGAGCTGGAACTTCTCGCCCTCGTACAGGGTTCCTGGGGCGCCTTCCATGTCAATAAACCACCTACACACAGGACACGAGTGTGAGACCACAATAAAACACGTGTGTGTGTGTGTGTGTGTGTGTGTGTGTGTTTTTTTTTCTCCCAGTACTCACTCCGTAATGGTATTCTGTACGCTTTGTTCGTTCAGCGTCATCCCCGGCGGCGGATCGCTCTGCAACGCCAACAGTTCCTTCTGCAATCTTTTCTACAGTTTTTTTTTTTTTTTTTTTTTAAAGTGCAAAAGTTTGTACACCCCGTCAGCAGGTCTTTTTAAGATCCGTGAAAAGTCTCATATTTATTTCACACATTTTAATTATCACACTACTGCTAATAATAATAATTTTATATATATATATATATATATATATATATATATATATATATAAATAAAACAATACTACTAATAATATATATAATAATACTAATACACTACTATCTATCTATCTATATACATATATATATATATACACACACACACACACACACACAGACGAGTTTGTTTGTTTTTTAAGTGCAAAAGTTTGTACACCCCGTCAGCAGGTCTTTTTAAGTTCTGTGAAAAGTCTCATATTTATTTCACACATTTTAATTATCACATTACTACTAACTACTAACTATATATATATATATATATATATATATATATATATATATATATATATATATATATATATATATATATATATATATATTACGTCAGGTCAGGAAAGTGTACTTTCAGTTCATAACAAATGAGCAGGTTAAATATGAGAGAGATGATGTTTATTACACTAATGCACATCTCTACTACATAAAGGTAAAAATAAAGGTAAATATAAAGGTAAATAAAGGTAAATAAAAGGTAAATATGATATCTTTTAGCGGATCAGGACAGGGGAATTGGATGCTATGCTCCGGCTAAACATCCGACAAGCAAGTTTTTCCATTTGCGACAGTCCAAATCTAACTAACGATTTGATAAAGACAAGGCGGATAAAATCTTCTTCCCTGTAACGATATTTTAGGTCGATTTAACTCCGAATCTCGCGCTTATTGTGTGAATGGACCGGATTTGTTTACTGTAGTTACGCCGCTCACCTGCATCGACGCCATCTTGGAATCCCCCGAGCGCCGGACGCGGCAGCTTCCCTCCCCACATCCGCGTTCTGATAAACCCCGCCCCGACCTGAGCTATGATTGGCTAGTTGTGTCCCGATGCTGCTTTCTGATTGGCTAACGACGGTATATCAGTTTGATTCTTCATCATTAATGGATAAGGTTGAGAGGTTGAAGACAAGGTCATCGTCTATCTATCTATCTATCTATCTATCTATCTATCTATCTATCTATCTATCTATCTATCTATCTATCTATCTATCTATCTATCTATCTGTCCATCTCTCTCTCTCTCTCGCTCTCGATCTATAATCCACCATCCATCTCTCTCTCTCTCTCTCTATATATATATCCATCCATCTCTCTCTCTCTCTATATATATATATATATATCCATCCATCTATCTATCTGTCAAAACATGATGCTACACCACAATAACCACCTGCACAGTATTTGTTTTGGGCCCCTCAGATATATATCTATATCCATCCATCCATCCATCCATCTCTCTCTCTCTCTCTATATATATATATCTATATCTATCCATCCATCTATCTACCTACCTATCTATCTATCCATCCATCCATCCATCTATCTGTCAAAACATGTTGCTACACCACAATAACCGCCTGCACAGAATTTGTTTTGGGCCCCTCAGATATATATCTATATCCATCCATCCATCTCTCTCTCTCTCTCTCTCTCTCTATATATATATATATATATATATATATATCCATCCCATCTATCTATCAAAACATGATGCTACACCACAATAACCGCCTGCACAGAATTTGTTTTGGGCCCCTCAGATATATATCTATATCCATCCATCCATCTCTCTCTCTCTCATCTCTCTCTCTCTCTCTCTCTCTCTATATATATATATATATATATCCATCCATCTATCTATCAAAACATGATGCTACACCACAATAACCGCCTGCACAGAATTTGTTTTGGGGCCCCTCAGTTGGGTTAAAGAGACCCAGGATCCCCCTGGTTACCATCGGATGGACGGAAAACTTCTTTTTCTTTAAATGAGTAATCAAAGAGCATGACCATTATATTATCTCAACGGTTCTCCTGCCTGAGATCCTCCAGAGACCAAACGTGTCTGCAAGGAGAAGTGTTTACTCCTTTACTCCTCCATTATTGAAGGAGCAAGTGACCCAGGGAAGATCAAGCAGGATTTTATTAGCTTTTATATTTGCCATGTTATTATATATATATATATATATATATATAGTATATATATATATATATATATATATATATATATATATATATAATAATAAATTCTGCCCATAATTTGGTAAATCTTTGTCATGTCGAATAACAGAACTTTAAAGATATACCTTTATTCATCCCACACATTTCACAGAACCCTCTGGGAACCATTTTACACCATCGAAGGACCTTATGAGCGCTCTACTATTTATTTATTTATTAATTATAAATCTATTAGCAGTCTATAATAGTAACAAGCAGTGACCCGAACCTACCAAAAGTATACCCGGGATACCCGACATTTCCCATCCATGAGTGGCGTGAAGGCACACAATCGTACAGGACATGTTTGGGTGACGTTATATTACCCGCAAGTTAGTTTGCCTTTATCAGATTTAAATAGCTCGGTGTAGAAGGTCACGTTCTCCACGATCGCAACTGTGAATAATATTAATCCCCGTTCTAGAGAATGATTCACCACCTTCTGACCATCCAGGACTCACCGTGAGTAGCGTAATGGACGAAGGCAGAAGAACATATTCTGCTCGATAAGTTCGGTCTATGCCATTTAATTGAACCATAACAACAAAAACACCTCCAGGACAGTCATGAGTAACTCTCAATGAGCACTTTATGAGGAACACCACCCTTCTTTAACGCTCAACACGAAATGGACTCTGCTAGATCTTGAGATGATCACGAGGTTTCTGGCGCATGCTCGGATGTTCCGAACCTCCAGTTCCACACACTAATAAGAAAGTATTCCCCGGATCGTAACATAACCCCCACCAGCCTGAACTCTGGACACAAAGCAACTTCTGATCATCCCTGCGCCACTGGATGTTTTTTGTTTTCTGCACCATTCTACGCATATATTATATTATAATGTCATAAATAGACGCTTCAGTTCTGTTTTTCTGGCTCTTTTCAACCTGCAGGATCATTCTAGGAATAATCAGGTGTTCATTATAAAGCGCTCATAATGGGAGATTTCAGCAGTTATTATACAGAACATGCTGTGTTTATATTTAAATCAGTTTGCTTATGTTCCACTGAGAGCATGCCAGAGTTATGACTCCACCAGTAATAAGTGTAGTAATTACTAATAACGGTGGGTAAGGGTGGGGTTTGTGTGTGTGTGTGTGTGTGTGCATGGATATATATATATATATATATATATATATATATATATATATATATATATATATATATATATATATATATATATATATATATATATATATATATATATATAAAAATAGTCTAGTTATTAATAAAGTTAATTATTTTATTCATAAGCTTCCCCCCAGTAATTTATTAGCATGTAAAATGCTGCTCTGTTCAGAATTATGTGGCTTGGACAAAAAACTAAACAACCCAACAAACAAACAAACAAACAAAAAAACCCACTAATACTGTGAAATCTAACTTAAAAAGCACACGACACGTCCTCCTGCCACACGCCAAAGTGACGTCTATCTGCTTCACGTGCGCGCGACGCGTTTAACAATCTAAGAAGTTGGCAGCCATGAGAAGTTCCAGGGCGATCTCGGGGGCGATGGGGAACTCGGGGATTTCCGTGGAGCTGTTGGTGTATCGGACTTTGTAGGTGAAATACATGCAGACTTTAGAGAGGACGTGGGACGGGATCTCCCGGAAATTCACTTCGTTCGTCTCGTTTTCGGCAAACTGACCTGGAGAGGGGGAAAGTAAACAAATAAATAAATGTTTATGACCTCTCACGAAATAATAAATAAGTAAATAAGATGGGGTACAGTGGTTTAGTGGTTAGCACGTTCGCCTCACACCTCCAGGACCGAGGTTTGATTCCCGTCTCGGCCATGTGTGTGTGGAGTTTGTGCATGTTCTCCCCGTGTCTCAGGGGGATTTTTCTCCGGGTTCTCCGGTTTCCTCCCCCGGTCCAAAAACATGCACGGTAGGTTGATTGGCACCTTGGAAAATTGTCCTCTAGTGTATGAATGTGTGTGTGTGTGTGATGGGTTGGCATTCCATCCAGGGTGTATCCTGCATAGACGCCTGAGACTCCCCGAGACACGAGGGAAGATCGGATAAAGCGCTAGAAGATGAATGAATGAATGAATAATAGAAAATGCTTTGGTTATATGCAAATTAAAATGTATATATGGTGGCCCAGTGGTTAAGACACTGGTCTCTGGACCGGACGATCGCTGATCGTTTAAATACCACCTCCGAGATGTCACTAGTGGGCCCTTATGCAAGGCCCTTAATCACTAAATTGCAAGTCGCTGTGGATAAGGGCGTCTGCCAAATGGTGTAAATGTAAACGTGCGTGTACTCACCAGGGCCGCTCAGCATGGCTTTGATGGTTCCTGAAGTTAACGCGTGCTCTCTCTTCACGATGAACTCGTGACCGTCGGAGGAGATCAGTTTGACGTACATGGCGTCTGGGCCTTCACAGCCACCGTACGTCTTCTCTTCACAGTCTGAAAAAAAAGAAGAAGGGGGGGAAAATACGTTCACGGCGACGAAGCAGGTTAAATATTCGCCACGACCTCGTGAAAAACTCGTAAACGAGCCGTTATTACAGAAACGTGCGAATGAAAACGCCTCTTACCCATGTTCTGTTCCGTTTGTCGTTTCTTCCTCTAAAAAAAAGAAAAAAAAAAAACACAAACGCAAAGCTGTAGGATGAAAAAAGAATAAACAACACAAGCCATTCTTAAAACAAATAAATAAACAAAAATAAATCAATAACCCCCACCCACACACACACTGGCGGAAAATTATATTCTAAAAAAAAAACCCCCAATATATATATATATATATATATATATATATATATATATATATATATATATATATATATAGTTTTTATTGTTTATTTTAATCTCTCACCGCAATAATTCCAATAAAATGTCTATTATTCATTCTTGTTTCTCATTGCTTCCCTTTTTCATTTTACTCCTTTGTTACTAAAAATTCCTTCTTGATTGAACAACAATAACAATAAAAAAAACGTCAATAAAAACATATTAATTAAAAACAAAGCACCCTACAATTTTCCCCTGCTTCATTCACACTCTTCTTTGTTCTTCATTTCTTTATAATAAATGTAGAGTAATAAAAGTAAAGCGCTGTGTGATCCGTTCCACCTGCTGTTTTATGGTTTTACCTCTTTTAATCCTGCAGTGGTTTATTTCTCTTTTCTCACCTTTTCCTTTCATCCTCTTCTTTCACTTCATTCTTTTACACAGAATATATATATTTTAATTTCTTTGCCAACATTTAAACCACATCCATACTTACTCACCCTATCCATCCATCCATCCATTTATCTATCTATCTATATTTCCATCCATCAATCCATCCAAATATAACAGAAGTATTCTGTCTGTTTATCCATTTCTCTTTATTGCTTTCTTTTCCACTTGATCTAGCCATCCATCCATCCATCCATCCAGTAGCACGCTCTTTCCATTGATCTTTCTATCCATTTCCCCCTGTCACTTTTCCTATCTATCTATCTATCTATCTATCTATCTATCTATCTATCTATCTATCTATCTATCCATCTATCCATCCATCCATCCATCCATCCATCCATCCATCCATCCATCCATCCATCCATCCATCCAGTAGTACGCTCTTTCCATTGATCTTTCTATCCATTTCCCCCTGTCACTTTTCCTATCTATCTATCTATCTATCTATCTATCTATCTATCCATCCATCCATCCAGTAGTACGCTCTTTCCATTGATCTTCTATCCATTTCCCCCTGTCACTTTTCCTATATATCTATCTATCTATCTATCTATCTATCCATCCATCCATCCATCCAGTAGTACGCTCTTTCCATTGATCTTCTATCCATTTCCCTCTGTCACTTTTCCTATCTATCTATCTATCTATCTATCTATCCATCCATCCATCCATCCATCCATCCATCCATCCATCCATCCATCCATCCATCCAGTAGTACGCTCTTTCCATTGATCTTTCTATCCAATTCCGCCTGTCACTTTTCCTATATATCTATCTATCTATCTATCCATCCATCCATCAGTACGCTCTTTCCATTGATCTTTCTATCCATTTCCCCCTGTCACTTTTCCCATCTATCTATCTATCTATCTATCTATCCATCCATCCATCCATCCTATCCTATCCATCCATCCATCCATCCAGTAGTACGCTCTTTCCATTGATCTTCTATCCATTTCCCTCTGTCACTTTTCCTACCTATCTATCCATCCATCAGGAGTACTCTCTTTCCATTGATCTTTCAATCCATTTCCCTCCATCACTTTTCCTACCTATATATCTACCTATCTATCTATCTACCTACCTACCCATCCATCCATCCATCACGAGTACACTCTTTCCATTGATCTTTCAATCCGTTTCCCTCTGTCACTTTTCCTACCTATCTATCTATCCATCCATCCATCCAGCAATAGTACTCTCTTTCCATTGATCTTTCTATCCATTTCCCTGTCACTTTTCCTATCTATCTATCTATCCATCCATCACAGCAGTACTCCCTGTCTCTGTTTATCCATTTCTCTATTGTTTTCTTTTCCTCTCGATCTATCTATCCATCTACCTATAACAGTAGCATTGTCTTTCTCTGTTTATGTTTCTATCCATGTCCCTCTGTCACTTTTTTCCTATCTATCTCTCTATCTACCTATAAGAGTAGTATTCTCTTTCTCCATTTATCTCTCTCTCTGTAACAGTACTATTCTTTTTCTCCATTTATGTTTCTATCCATTTCCATCTGTCACTTTTCCCATCTCTCTCCATCATTAGTACTCTCTTTCCATTGATCTTTCTATCCATTCCTCTCCATCGTTTTCTTTTCCTCTATGATCTATCCATCTCCAAATATAACAGCTGTTTTCTCCTTCTCCGTTTATTTACCTTTACATCTCTCTATCTCTTTCTATTGTTCTATATCCATCTGTCTGTCTCATATCCGTGTGTGTGTCTCTCTCATTGTGTATCACTTTATCTCTCTCTCTCTCTCTCTCTCTCTCTCTTTCATCCCTCTCTCATTCTCATCGCACCGCGCGAGCCTTTAGCATGTGAAGCTAACAGCCGGAGCGCAGCGCTGACTCACGGCGGTTTAAAGCTCAGTGGAGGTAAAATCACTTCTGTTTCCTCACAATAACACCAAAATACATCATATATTCACACAAAACACGACAATAACAATAACAACAACAATAATAATAACACATGAATTTACCTCACGTTACACAAACAGCGTTTCCTGCTCCGGCAAAAACACCAAAATAACCTCTTACAACTTCCGCTTTCCTTTTATCCTTTGATGAAAGTCACTTCCGTTGCGTATTTTAATAATTATAATGTTTAACACGCCTGGTCTGTTACTTCAAAAGCGAATCAAAAAAATCGATATGAAGTAAAAAAAAAAATATCCGACTTTTTTTTCTCTTCGCTAATTTTATCGTTAAAATATCCGTTATGACGTTTCGCGTCCGTAAACACAGCGATGTGTAAAAATCACTTCCGGGTTTGTGATGGCGGCGACCTGAAGGTTCCTGGAGATGTTCCTGGAGATGTTCCTCTCACACGCGACGGCGAGGTTCCGCTGGATCTCAGGACACAAGCAGATCTTCAGACACATCCACCGGGGAGGAGTTTATTTCCCGATCAGCTCTCAGACATCATGCACATCTTCTGCTGTCGGAAACAACCGGTCTCTCCTGCAGTCTCTCCAGAGGACGTGTTCTCCAGCTCACAAGGTACAAAATCCACCTACAATATCTCCTCAAACAAACATCTCCTCATCAAACCATATCTCCTCAAATATCTCATCAAACATCTCATCAAACATCTCATCATCAAACATCTCATCAAACATCTCATCATCAAACATCTCATCAAACATCTCATCAAACTTCTCCTCAAACATCTCCTAATCAAATATCTCATCATTAAACATCTCATCATCAAACATCTCATCATCAAACATCTCATCAAACATCTCATCAAACATCTCATCAAACATCTCATCATCAAACATCTCATCATCAAACATCTCATCAAACATCTCATCAAACATCTCATCAAACATCTCATCAAACATCTCATCAAACATCTCATCAAATTTCTCCTCAAACATCTCCTAATCAAATATCTCATCATTAAACATCTCATCATCAAATATCTCATCATTAAACATCTCATCAAACATCTCATCATCAAACATATCATCAAACATCTCATCATCAAACATCTCATCATCAAACATCTCATCATTAAACATCTCATCATCAAACATCTCATCATTAAACATCTCCTCAAATATCTCATCAAACATCTCATCATCAAACATCTCATCATCAAACATCTCATCATCAAACATCTCATCATCAAACATCTCATCATTAAACATCTCAAACATCATCAAACATCTCATCATCAAACATCTCATCATCATCAAACATCTCATCAAACATCTCATCACATCATCATCAAACATCTCATCATCAAACATCTCATCAAACATCTCTCATCAAACATCTCATCATCAAACATCTCCTCAAACATCTCAAACATCTCAAAAACATCATCAAATATCTCTCAAATCATCTCATCTCAAATATCTCATCATTAAACATCTCATCATCAAACATCTCATCAAACATCTCATCATCAAACATCTCATCAAACATCTCATCAAACATCTCATCAAACATCTCCTTATCAAACAATATCTCCTCAAACATCTCCTCATCAAACAACATCTCCTCAAATATCTCATCAAACATCTCATCATTAAACATCTCATCAAATATCTCCTCAAACATCTCCTTATCAAACAACATCAAATATCCTCAAAATCTCATCAAACAAACAAATATCTCATCATCTTAAACATCTCATCATCAAATATCTCATCATTAAACATCTCATCAAACATCTCATCATCAAATATCTCATCATTAAACATCTCATCATCAAACATCTCATCAAACATCTCCTCAAACATCTCCTTATCAAACAATATCTCCTCAAACATCTCCTCATCAAACAATATCTCCTCAAACATCTCCATCATCAAACCATCAAACATCTCATCAAACATCTCATCAATCAAAACATCTCATCAATAAAACATCTCATCAATAAAACATCTCATCAATAAAACATCTCAGCATCAAACATCTCATCAAACATCTCCTCCTCATCAAACAATATCTCATCAAACATATCATCAAACATCTCATCAATAAAACATCTCATCAAACATCTCATCATCAAACATATCATCATCAAATATCTCATCAAACATCTCATCATCATCAAACAATATCTCCTCAAATATCTCATTAAACATCTCATCATTAAACATCTCATCATCAAACATCTCATCAAACATCTCCTCATCAAACATCGCCTCCTCATCAAGCAATATATCATCAAACATCTCCTCATCAAACAATATCTCCTCAAATATCTCATTAAACATCTCATCATTAAACATCTCATCATCAAACATCTCATCATCTCTCAAACATCTCAAAACATCATCAAATATCTCATCATTAAACATCTCATCAAACATCTCCTCATCAAACATCGCCTCCTCATCAAGCAATATATCATCAAACATCTCCTCATCAAACAATATCTCCTCAAATATCTCATCAAATATCTCCTCAATCAAACATCTCATCATCAAACAATATCTCCTCCAACATCTCCTCAAACATCTCATCATCAAATATCTCATCACCATCAAACAATATCTCCTCCAACATCTCATCATCAAACAATATCTCCTCCAACATCTCCTCAAACATCTCATCATCAAATATCTCATCATAAACATCTCATCATCAAACATCTCTCTTATCAAACAATATCTCCTCAAACATCTCATCATCAAACAACATCTCCAACATTGCCTCCAACACCCCCTCAAATATCTCCTGAATCTCCTCCTCACACACCTGTGAATGTGTTATTATAATGTGTAATTATATCTCGTGCTGTGACCATAAACATGTTATTAACACTTTATGCTTTGTGTTGTTCATGACTAATAATAATAATACATGTGTATAAACCGTGTGTATTTGTTTATGTGAATGTTGATTGGAGAGATTTGTTTACTGTACATTTATAACCAATGTGTGTTATAATCTTTTTGATCTTTAAATGGATAATCCTGTGTATGTCCTGACAGATGGGACGCGGCGTGTGTGGACGCGGCGTGTGTGGACGCGGCGTGTGTGGACGACGGTATTCCTCCCAGCCGAGCCGCACTGAGGACGGCGTTCTGATCTACACGGGGAATCTGGGCAGATCCGTGCTCGGTACGCCACCACGCCATTTCCACTATTCCCCACTTTATGTGTGTATACTTGTGTAGTGAACGTGTGTGTGTGTGTGTGTGTGTGTGTGTTCACGCTGGCAGGCGTGAAGTTCTTCTCGTACTCCAGCAGCGTGTTCAGCGTGTGCGTGATGCCGCTCGTCCTGATGAAGACGGGAATGGGCGCGAGTGGCCTCGTGGCGAAGGCGGCGTTCTGCGGCTTCATCGGTTTCTTCACCTTCCTGACGCCGGTCCTCCTCCACCTCATCACCAAAGGCTACGTGGTGCGTCTGTACCACCACCCAGAGACGGACGTGTACACGGCCGTGACCTACAGCGCGCTCCTGACGGAGAAGAAGACGACGTTCCACCGCGACGACGTCAAAGTCCCCGACGTGAGCCGCATGTTCACCAGCTTCTACGCCAAGAACACGTCGCTGCTGGTGAACCCGGAGATGTTCCACGTCCCGCACGACTACAATCACCTCATGGGTTACGACCGGCCCTTCTCCTTCCACCCAGACCATATCAATAAACCTGAGGATTAAATCTCACATCTCTTCTTTATTTATTTATCTATCTGTCTATCTATCTATCTATCTTTTATTTATCTGTCCATCTATCTATTTTTTTTATTTATTTATCTGTCTATCTATCTATTTTTTATTTATCTATCTATCTATCTATTTTTTATTTATCTGTCTATCTATCTATCTGTCTATCTATCTATCTATTATTTATTTATTTATTTATTTATCTGTCTACCTATTTTTTTTGTCTATCTATCTATCTATCTATCTATCTATCTATCTATCTATCTATCTATCTATCTATCTATCTATCTATCTATCTATCTATCTATCTATCTATCTATCTATCTATCTATCTATCTATCTATCTATCTATCTATCTATCTTTATCTATCTATCTATCTATCTATCTATCTATCTATCTATCTATCTATCTCGATTAGTATCTATTATATCTATCTATATTATCTATCTATCTATCTTTCTTATCTATATCTATCTATCTATCTATCTATCTATCTGTATTTATTTATCTATCTATCTATCTATCTATCTATCTATCTATCTATTCTATTTATCTATCTATTCTTATTTATTTATCTATCTATCTATCTATCTATTCTATCCTACCTACCTACCGACCTATCCTATCTATCTATCGATATATCTATCTATCTATCTACCTACATTTATTTATCTATATCTATTTATTTAAAAATTAATTAATTAATTAGTAAAATTATATTTTTAATAGATTTTAGGGCATCTTCAGAATAAAGAAGGAACTCGTCTTTTATTTTATAGCTGTGAAAATTAAACCAATAAAATCATCGACAATAATTTAGCGAGTTTTAATCCTACACGTTTATACGTGACGTAAAATGTAGCTTTTATATACATTTAATCCGTAAAATCTGAGTTTTTGCACATTAATTCCATAAAATATGACTTTATATGAAGTAAATCCAGTTATTAAACCAATAAAATCACATTTTGTTTATACATAAAATCCCATTTATTAATACGACACCCTTTTTTTTTACATTAAATACGTTTATACACATTAAAACTAATCCATTAATCCCAGAAGAACCAAAAGAAGAATTATTAACCCATTAAACTCCTTTTTCAAAAGCCGTTAAACCCATTTATTTTTGTTAAAACTTGTAAAATCAAGTTTGTAATAAATTAAACCAATAAAATAGATATTTTAATACATTACACCCAAACGATCATTAAAAATACACGAATATATGTATATATATATATATATATATATACATGTAAAAATGTAATGTAAATGTAAAAACACATTACTCCAATAAAAGCAATTTTTAATTAATTTAAACCCATAAATTTATTTTTAACACATAAAATTAGGTTTTATATAAAAGTTGTAAATTAATGGTAGATATTTTTCTTGTCTTGCTTTAAAACAATGTCTATAGTTTAAAAGTGCTGTACAAAAAAAATTAACATGTTTATTAATAGAAATATTGATATATAAATATAAATAAAAATCCTGTCAGTGTTTTATATTAACTAATTTTTAGTTCATTTTTCTTACCAAACCTTTATGAACATTTCTGAATTCTACAAAGGTTATTTTCTATAACCAGCTTAAAATAAAGGTTATTTTAGTGTGAAAATTAAGTATAACCACATTTTTGCAATTTTTTTATGTTTTTTATTATTTACGTTAGCTAGCATAACATTTAACTAACGCGCTTACGGAAACGGAAACCACCACGTTCGCCAAATATCTGGAATTAACAATGAAAATTCTTTTACAAATAGTAAACAATGGAATCCTGTCATTTGAACTCTGGTATTTGTTAAAAATTAAGATTTAAACATGTCTAAGAATGTAATTTTATATGCTTTGTATAAATATGTACAAACCGACCAGCTCATGTTACCTAGCGATTAAATGTTAGCAAAAAAAAAAAAAATTAAAAAAAATTAAATCAAATTTTAGCAAAAAAAAAAAAAAAAACATTTTCTCAAAAAAAAAAACATCAAATTTAAGCAAAAAAAGAAAAGAAAAAAAAACGTTTTATCAAATTTTAGCAAAAAAAAAAAAAACATTTTCTATCAAATTTAAGCAAAAAAAAAAGAAAAGAAAAAAAACGTTTTATATCAAATTATAGCAAAAAAAAAACATTTTCTATCAAATTTAAGCAAAAAAAAAAAAAAAAAAAAAAAACGTTTTATCAAATTTTAGCAAAAAAAAAAACATTTTCTATCAAATTTAAGCAAAAAAAAGAAAAGAAAAAAAACGTTTTATATCAAATTTTAGCAAAAAAAAACATTTTCTATCAAATTTAAACAGAAAAAAAAAAAAAAAACGGTTTTAAAAAACGTTTTATATCAAATTTTAGCAAAAAAAAAACATTTTCTATCAAATTTAAGCAAAAAAAAGAAAAGAAAAAAAACGTTTTATATCAAATTTTAGCAAAAAAAACATTTTCTATCAAATTTAAAGAAAAAATACGTTTTATATCAAATTTTAGCAAAAAAAAACATTTTCTATCAAATTTAAGCAAAAAAAAAAGAAAAGAAAAAAAACATTTTCTATCAAATTTAAGCAAAAAAAAGAAAAGAAAAAAAACGTTTTATATCAAATTTTTGCAAAAAAAGCAACATTTTTTTAAATCAAATTTTAGCAAAAAAAAAAAAAAAGAAACATTTGATACATTTCTATGAATAAAATCCTGTCAGAAATCCAGTCAGGCTAGCATGTGGAAGCTAGCCGCTAAATCCGTGTATGTTTTAGAACGATCTTGTATATAAAACGTGTACGTTGAAATCGAGTAAACATTTCTATCTATTATAAAAACATCTGTTTATTCACATTTCATACAGACTGAAATAAAAAATAAAAAAGGGAACGTAGCCATTCAGGTCTGTACAAACACATTTATTTTGTGCTTGAATCAAATCCAGTCACTATCTTTAATAAGATAATAATCGTACAATAAATATGAACAAGCGCTGCACCGCCACAAATCTACAAACTGAGCATCAGAGGAGAAAACAAAAACAATAAACAATAAACAAACATTAGCATGAGAGTAAATGCAGGAAAAAAAAACGACAGCCTTGAGTCTGGCATGTACACTTTTACACATTGTGGGTTAAATATCCGTTACGGGAACGTTTCCCGCAGAACGGTTCTTGCGTTTGTAACTACACGGTCGAGTATTATGAGCGTCGGCGTTTCCTCCGTGGATGCAATGAGACGTGTCGCGTTAAAGTCTAACGAGGAAAGGAAATTTTTAACGTTATACAAAACCTGAGAACTCAATTTTGACTTGCATATTTTACTCTATAAAAATTAGATTTATTTTATTGGTTTTTTTTTTGTTTGTTTGTTTTTACTGTACAGACCGATACGAAGAACGCCAAATACCGTAACGCCTTCTCATAAATATTTTATGACAAGGCACGCATAATAATTCCTCTTAAATACTCGTAGCAGGAATTCCTTCCTGTGTCCTGGTCCTTTTTTTTTTTTTTTTTTTTTTTTTACATTTTTATTCATGTTTTTTTTTTTTTCAATACAAAAACGTGTCCGACGTTTATTTCTGCTGATTATGTAGAAGCCAAGGGTTTGTGCTAATGGCAGTAATATAAAGTGCTGTTTTATTTTTTGTTTATCCAGCAGGAGGCGCTGCAGTGTCCATCACTCTAAGTGACACGTTTTTTTTTTTAATGATTTATATAAAAGGCAAGACATTTTTATTGTTTTTTTTTTTTACAGCAAATTTTGCCCACAGTGTTTAAAAATGTGCTGGACAAGTGTTATAATGCGTGCATGCGTCGTTCGGACGGAATAAATGCGCTGAACGGATGAAGGTTGGCATGCTAACGGTAAATGCTAAAGGTAGATGAATAGTTTCAATACTATCTTGCGTTTGATTGGCAGGTTTTGGATTCGGTCTTGTGTATATCGTGCCTCATTGGATACCGAGATGCGGGCGGAGCCTTATTGGCTAATCGGTCTAATTTGCATAAACGGGTTTTGTTTGTCACGATCAGTGATTGGACGCCAAGCGAAAGGAATGTTTCATGGTTCACACCCTTGTTTATTGTGATGTCATTCTGCTAGCTGAAATGTTCTTCCGTAGGTCAGGAGAAAGATCTTGGCGGTGGTGGCGGTGGGGGGGTTGGTTGGTTGTTTGGGGTGCATTGTGGGTTGGGGGGACGACGACAGTACCAGTTCTCAGGCTCGCTGATCCGAATCGACATATTTAAATAAGACGATTGTTGTCCTTCCTGCGTACGTTACGGTGAAGTTCCTTGGAAAACTCCGGCAGCCGGAAAAAAAGGTGCGGATTTCCCGTCGCGCAAAGCCAAAGAAGAGTCTCTTTGTGACGTCAGTGACATCATCAATCCCTCGTCCAATCCGCCGGAGAGTGCGTTTTTTTTTTTGTTTTTACCCTACGTTGATTTACAGTCCGTTTCTAAAGTGGCCCGGCTTCGCGATCACATGCTGGTATCCGGTGGGGAGACGTTCCCGTCCCCGCTCAGTTTGAGAAAGTCTGGCGAGAGGAGGTGATTGACGACCTTCTGTTCACTTTGAACGTTGTCTGAAGCCTCCTCCGTGCCGGGGGAACAATTCGCAACGATGCTAGGCGACGCTGGAGAGACCGGCTTGTCGACGTGGTTTTTCCCTCGTTGGCTCCCACTGGGGGACGGAGTGAAAACCGGAGAACTCATCGCTCCTTCTGCTTTGAACGCTCTCCCGAGGGCCCGGGGACTTTGCTGAGAACGTGGCGTTAGCGGTGTGGTGTCGTCCGTAAGCGCGGGACAAGCATCGGACATTTCTTCCTCGACGGACTCGCACGCGAAGTTCACTTCCTTGGCGGTCCGTCGTCTCGGGGAGCCCGTAATGCTTTCGCTGCTCATGTCGAAGCTTTGGTTCTCCTCGCCCTGGGACCGCGCGCTGCCTTCGGGTTTGTACTGGACAAACTCGTACAGACCCTCCTTGATGATGGTGGGCTGCTTGACCGCCGACTTGGCATTCAAGGAGGTGATCTGGCTGAGATCCAGAGGAGGCGGAGCCCGAGGGTGTCTGGACTGCATCACATTGGGGATCAGCGCCGTCCGCTCCACCTCGCTGATGTCCGTGGAGCAGCTGGCGAAGCTGTCGATGCTCGACACGCTGCGGATCTCGGTGACGCCGCGATCCCTTAACGTCGGGTCGGACTGGACCACCTTCATCTCCATGCTCTCCTCGCGCCCCATCCGCCCGCCGTCTTCTTTCGGGCCGCAGTGAGACGTCGCCATCTGGTTGTACATTTGCTCCAGGGTTTTTGCGTTTAGGCTCTGAGGACTCGAGCATGGCTTGGCGACTTTCTCCGGAGACCTTATCTGCATCACTTCCTGATATTTAGCGTCGTAGGATTTGGCGGCGCTAGTCGGGCTTTTCGGATAGGCCCATCGGCTCGGAGAGAGGTGGTTGTCCGAGGGCTTCTCGTCGTTCTTCTCGATCACGACGTCCACCAGTTCCATTTGGCGCGCGAAGGAGTCCTTCATGTTCATCGACACGATGCTGCCGTTGCGTCTCGCCCTTTCCAGCGCCTCCCGCCGCTTTATGGCTTTCTCCTGCCTCTTCTGCTCTTTGTAGAACTCCGAGAAGTTGTTGACAATGATGGGAATGGGCAAGGCGATCACCAGGACCCCGGCGATGCAGCAAAGCCCACCTACAATTTTACCTAAAAGGGTTTGAGGGTAGATATCTCCGTAGCCCACCGTCGTCATGGTAATGGTAGCCCACCAGAAGGACGCCGGAATGCTGGTGAACTTGGTAGCGTCCTCGTCTTTCTCGGCAAAGAACACCAGGCTGGAGAAGATCATGATCCCCATCGCTAAGAACAAGATCAGCAAGCCCAGTTCGTTGTAGCTCCTTCTGAGCGTGAAGCCCAGCGACTGAAGACCCGTGGAGTGTCGGGCCAGCTTCAGGATCCGGAGTATTCTCATGATACGGAATATCTGGACCACCCTGCGTACGTTCTGAAACTGCAGAACGCTCTTGTTGGACTCGGTGAGGAATATGGTGATGTAGTAGGGAAGAATGGCCAAGAGGTCGATGACGTTCAGGGGACCTTTGAAAAACTTCCACTTGTTGGGGGAAGACAGTAAACGCAGGAGGTACTCCATCGTGAACCACGCTATGCACACGGCCTCTACGTGAGCCAGGTTCGGGTTGTCGTTCGATTGGCCGAACTCGTCGAAGACTTGCAAATCCGGTAAGGTGTTTAGTGACAGGGCGATGGTGGACAGGATGATGAACAGGATGGATATTATCGCCAGAATCTGAAACAAAAAGACAAAACAGCAAAAAAAAAGAGTTTGGGACTTTATTACACTTATACCTCTCTTATAATCATAAATAAATAAATAAATATAATGTCAGTGGTGTGAGGTAGGGTACTTAAATGTAATAATGGATAAATGATGAATAATCAGTGGGGCACGGTGGTGTAGTGGTTAGCACGTTCGCCTCACACCGCCAGGATCCGGGTTCGATTCCCGTCTCGGTCATGTGTGTGTGGAGTTTGCATGTTCTCCCCGTGTTTCAGGGGGTTTTTCTCCGGGTTCTCCGGTTTCCATCCAGTCCAAAAACATGTACGGTAGGTTTGATTGGCACCTTGGAAAATTGTCCCTAGTGTATGAATGTGTGTGTGAATGTGTGTGTGTGTGTGTGTGCCCTGCGATGGGTTGGCATTCCATCCAGGGTGTATCCTGCCTTAATGCCCATAGACGCCTGAGATAGACACAGACTCCCCGTGACCCGAGGGAAGATCGGATAAAGCGCTAGAAGATGAATGAAAAAATGATGAATAATCAAAATAATAAAGCGCTCTCGTATTGTGTTTATTTTTGCGTGTAAAAACAAACGGCGTGTGGTGACAGCGATTGGCCTGTAGAGGCCGCTGTTGCAATGCCATGACAGCAGAAAAGAAAAGCTGGGGGAAAAAAACTACGGGTGTGGATTTCTAGGGACATTTTAGTTGGAAAGAGAATTGAATTAAGATGATATAATAATAATAATAATAATAATAATAATAATAATAATAATATCATTAAGACTCTTTCTGGAATCATCTCCACTGTCTTATTCAAGGCTTTTCCTTTAAATGTAACATGATAAATAGTTCAAAAACAACAACAACAACAACCAGGATTATTTTGCATTGTGGAAAAGTAAACCGAAGCGAATACGAGTGCATGACATCATTCATTCATTCATTCATCTACCGCTTTATCCGATCTTCCCTCGGGTCACGGGGAGCCTGTGCCTATCTCAAGCGTCTATGGGCATTAAGGCAGGATACACCCTGGATGGAATGCCAACCCATCACACACACACACACACACATCTCACACACACATTTATACACTAGGGACAATTTTCCAAGGTGCCAATCAACCTACCGTGCATGTTTTTGGACCGGGGGAGGAAACCGGAGAACCCGGAGAAAAACCCCCTGAGGCACGGGGGGGAGAACATGCACAAACTCCACACACACATGGACCGAGACGGGAATCGAACCCGGACCCTGGCGGTGTGAGGCGAACGTGCTAACCACTAAGCCACCGTGTCCCCCGTGCATGACATCAGAGTTTATTTATTATGAGCCCCAGCACGTGCCACAACATCTCCTCACAAACATCCCTGCTGATAAACACTGGCCAAGCACGCATCGATCCCATGCTTTCTTACTTTATGGAACGGATCTCTCTCTCTCTCTCTCTCTCTCTCTCTCTCTCTCTCTCTGCCTGACCGGGTTAATCAGACCGAGATAGCATTCTTCATCTCGCGTTTCTCGCCCTTAAATCAATCAGCGCGGTCTGCAGCAGTACAGCGGAAGGCACTGTAAAGATACTTGGCTCTACAACACTAATGCTGCTAACAGCGAAGGGTTACGGAGTGCTGCTCTTCACTCCCGCGTCCTGCTCGTGGGCCTTAATGACTAAAGTGAAGACTTATCTTTTTTTCTTTTTTTACTCTTAGTCCCGTCCTAAAGCATCATAAGTACATTTTAAATATTTAAACGGTTCGGGTTGCAGAGCTCTTGGCATTAAAGAAAGGCCGATAAACATGTGTTATTTTTCTGTTTTACGATGACAGGATGCGGTCAAGATGCATGGAGCGGGACTCCAGATGCACATACAGGGTGCCAAAATATATGAAACAACAACTCAGTGAACCATGAACTAAACTGGAATAGGGGGCACGGGGGTGTAGCAGTTAGCACGTTCGCCTCGCACCGCCAGGGTCCGGGTTCCAGTCCCGTCTCGGCCATGTGTGTGTGGAGTTTGTGCATGTTCTCCCCGTGTCTCAGGGTTTTTTTTTTCTCCGGGTTCTCCGGTTTCCTCCTCCCCCGGTCCAAAAACATGCACGGTAGGTTGATTGGCACCTTGGAAAATTGTCCCTAGTGTAATGAATGTGTGTGTGTGTGTGTGTGTGTGTGTGATGGATGGTTGGCATTCCATCCAGGGTGTATCCTGCCTTAATGCCCATAGACGCCTGAGATAGACACAGACTCCCCGTGACCCGAGGGAAGATCGGATAAAAGCGCTAGAAGATGAATGAATATGGATATATATATATATATATATATATATATATATATATATATATATATATATATATATATATAATAATAAACTTAGTGGGAAATTCTAATCTTGCGTCTATTGATCTACACGTATCGTGCACACGGTCCCCCCCCACCCTTTGCTCGGTTTTGCCTCTAGGGGGCGGTGTTTCTCAGTCTTCAGCATTATGGGAGGATTTTGCAATCAAGGGCGTTTTGATATCTAATTAAGCATCGGAATGAGCTTTAATGCTCCGTCAGTCCACAATCACGCGGTGCAGAATGAGACTTTTACTAATACACGTTTATAAAGCAGTTCATAAAGGGATTATAGAAGGTATATAAAGGCCATATTTAGGTCTGACGTTTCTACTGAGGAACTGGTTTAGTTGCAGAACACCACCGACCTCGACTTTATACATGTAGTGTCGTTGTACAGCTACACACACACACACACACACACACACACACACACACACCTGATCTCGATTCTTCCTGTTCGTTTGGAAAGAGTGAGTAACCACACCTAACCTTTCGGGATCCTGACTATACATAGCAACCCAATCCTCTTATTTCCGTTATCCTGAAACATCCGGCTGTAGAGAAGACAGGTGTAAGTCGGCTCGTCACCGCTCCGAATACGGGGGGACACGGACGCAAATACATCGAGATTCGACCCGGCGGTTATGATGCGCGTATACGTTCGGGTATTTAAGGAGCGCTGGGACTCGGAACAGGTTAATCCCCGAGGCTCGGGCACAGAGGACACGAAATGCCACGTGAAATCCTCCCGAGCGGCGGCACTGCCAGATCTTTTCGGAAATCCTCTCAGAGGCTCTCGCACACCTGAAGCCACCTCGGCGGTCCACCAGCGGCCCGAGTGCGGGGGGGGCCAAACCCGTCCGAAAAAAGCGCAGGGAAAAGGAATAAAACGCTCGGGTTTTATTGGTTACGCAGACGAGAAACGGGGGATAAGGGAAAGGCGTTGCGTGACGTGACGCCGGGATTGAGCCGTCAGGGTGAAAGGTCAAGGAATCGGCCTGTAATCCGTTCAGTAACAGACACGCAGGTCGATAAAGACAGAAAGGTGACCGGATCTTTTTTCCTTTTTAAAGCTCCGCAGGTCAGAAAGCAGACGAAGGTCGACTTTGATCGACGCAAATTAGCTCAAATTCTGGTGTTCGATGCCCCGTGGACTTTATATACTGTATATATTTATATATAGCATTTATATATAGCATTAAAAAATAAAATACCTCATGCTATGTGACATGTGACCATTTAATTATTTAAATATCTGTACACGCCTCATTAATACCTTTTTCTACCTTATATAATAACCTTTATTTATTTATTTATTAACCTCTTATTTATTAAATAACGCTTAACAAAGGTAAATTACTACCTTTTCACTTGTGCTTAATATTAAAAAAAAATATTCTTTAATATAAATAATATTTAATATATTATTTAATAGAATTTTCTTCGTCAAAAAAACAATCTAAATCTCCCCATTTAATAAAAAATATTCTTCAATATAAATAATATTTAATATATTATTTAATAGAATTTTCTTCATAAAAAATATCAATATAATTATTCATTATTTGTTTTTTTTTAAATGCAAACAATTATTTTAATATGAATTTCTTGTTAATGTTATTTTGTTTAGTGTTGGTTTGAAGTGTAAAATATGGGACGTGGCTCCTTTAAGAATTGTGTTCCGGTTGCTTTTCCATATAAACTGGTGATACGGTGTTTAGGTTATACGGAAGCGCTTTATTGCGTTCGGTAAAAATGCGCTTTATTGCAGTAATACGGATTTGGGAATGCGATGCGCTTGCGTAAGGTTCCATACGGTAATATACGCTATTATAGTGAGGAGATCGTACCTGTTGTGAATGCGCAGCTAGGGGGCGTCATTGGGGGAAATTTAGGAAGCGTGAGTGGATGCACTGAACGTTTCTTTATTCGTTTGTTGTTCGGGTTTCGTTCATTCGCACGACACGACGCAGAGTGAAGGAGCAGATCGCTCACATAGTAACGCACGATGCGTTATAACACGTTAATAACATTAGTGCTGTTAAAGTCGATTTTATTAATTAGCAACCGATCTCCGTCCTGAACATCTCCACCACCGAGCGAGCGAGTGAATAATCGATCGGGATCCTACACGGCTGCAACGGCGGCTCCTCGGGCTTCAGTTCGGCGTGTTCTGAGCTCTCGGTGACTTTGCAGTAATTTTAAACCGCACGTCCTCTAAAGCGCCCACCCAAAAGCCCAAAGCCACAAAAAGCTGGAATTAGCCGTGGTCACAGGCCTCGTATTTCCCTTCCGGGTAAACTCCTCTCCTCTCCTCTCCTCATCCCGCAGTCCTCCTCTCGTCTCAACCTGCGATCGCGTCTCAAACCCATTATATTCACAAAAATAGGTTGTGAGTTCAAATCCCGGAGAACGAGAGACGTAAACGAGGTTTAGTATCAGTGTGTGTCAGCGTCACACACTCCATGATGTTGTGTAGTGTGTACGTGTACGTGTGTGTGTGATATTTTGGACATTTTGGGATTCCAGTAGCAGCACATTCGTACCCTGAGGGCGATTTCCGGTCTACATGTTCTATCCAAAAGTGTGTGTGTGTGTGTGTGTGTGTGTGTGTGTGACCTGTACTGAGTCCTTGGAACATCTGGCTCCTGTGCTAAGCAGATTAATTGAGAGATCTGGAGTTTTTTTTTTCTCCTCCTCTCACCGCCTACTGAGTTACTTTAACAACTTAACAGCGGTCCAACAAATAAATAAATAAAAAGGGGAGGGGCAATGTGGACAAGTGCGAGGATTTGGGATTTAATCCGTGACGGAGTGTGTGAGTGTGAGTGTGTGATGAGACGGAGATGAGAATTTAGAACAAAAAAAAATGGACAGATGCGGAATGGATGGAAGATGATACGCCTTACAAATGCGCCAGTGTGTGTGTGTGTGTGTGTGTGCTTATATAGCTCCATATATATCTTTTGAGTAAGCATGTTGTTTATTAACACACACACATAAACAACGTTTATAAACGTCATGTCAATTGTCATGTTTATAAACGGCGTGTCGGGTTTATAAACGGCGTGTCATGTTTATAAACAATGTGTTAGGTTTATAAAGGTGTGTCGGGTTATAAACGGCGTGTCGTGTTTATAAACGACGTGTCGGGTTTATAAACGGCGTGTGGGGTTTATAAAACGGCGTGTGGGGTTTATAAACACGGCGTGTGTTTATAAACGGGTTTACGTGTCGGCGTAAACACGGCGTGTGGGGTTTATAAACACGGCGTGTGGGGTTTATAAACACGGCGTGTGGGGTTTATAAACGGCGTGTGGGGTTTATAAACGGTGTGTCAGGTTTATAAACAATGTGTCAGGTTTATAAAGGTGTGTCGGTGTTATAAACGGCGTGTCGAGTTTATAAACATGTCGGGTTTAAAACCAGTGTGTCGGGTTTATAAACGGCGTGTCATGTTTATAAACAGCGTGTCGGGTTTATAAACAACGTGTCGGGTTTATAAACAACGTGTCGGGTTTAAAACCAGCGTGTCAAGTTTATAAACGACGTGTCCGGTTTATAAACAACGTGTCGGGTTTAAAACTGGCGTGTCGAGGTTATAAACAACATGTCGGGTTTATATATGGTGTGTCGGGTTATAAACGACTTGTCGGGTTTACAAACAATGTGTCGGGTTATAAACGGCGTGTTGGGGTTATAACCGGCGTGTCGGGGTTATAACCGGCGTGTGGGGGTTATAAACGGCGTGTGGGGGTTATAAACGGCGTGTCGGGGTTATAAACCGGCGTGTGGGGGTTATAAACGGCGTGTGGGGGTTATAAACGGCGTGCCAAGGTTATAAATGCCGTGTCGGGGTTATAAACGGCGTGCCGGGGTTATAAACGGCGTGCCGGGGTTATAAACGGCGTGCCAAGGTTATAAATGCCGTGTCGGGGTTATAAACGGCGTGCCGGGGTTATAAACGGCGTAAACGGCGTGTGGGGTTTATAAACACGGCGTGTGGGGTTATAAACGGCGTGTGGGGTTATAAACGGCGTGTCGGGGTTATAAACGGCGTGTAAACGGCGGGGTTATAAACGGCGTGTGTTTATCGTTTATAAACGTGTCGGGTTATAAACGGCGTGTCGGGGTTATAAACGGCGTGTCGGGGTTATAAACGGCGTGTCGGGGTTATAAACGGCGTGTCATGTTTATAACAACGTCATGTTTACAAACAATGTGTCGGGTTATAAACGACGTGTTGAGGTTATAAACGACGTGTCGGGTTATAAACGGCGTGTTGAGGTTATAAACGGCGTGTTGAGGTTATAAACGGCGTGTCGGGGTTATAAACGGCGTGTCGGGGTTATAAACGGCGTGTCATGTTTATAACAACGTCATGTTTACAAACAATGTGTCGGGTTATAAACGACGGCGTGTTATAAACGGCGTGTTGAGGTTATAAACGGCGTGTCGGGGTTATAAACGGCGTGTTGAGGTTATAAACGGCGTGTTGAGGTTATAAACGGCGTGTCGGGGTTATAAACGGCGTGTTGAGGTTATAAACGGTGTCGAGGTTGATATTATATAGGTTATAAACGGCGTGTTGTATCGTCTTCGTGTAAACGAGTGTTGAGGTTATAAACGGCGTGTTATCGGGAGGTTATAAACGGCGTATCGAGTGTTGATCTCGTTGTTGGGTTATAAACGGCGGCGTAAACGGCGTGTCGGGTTATAAACGGCGTGTTGAGGTTATAAACGGCGTGTTGAGGTTATAAACGGAGTCTCTGTGTCGGGGTGTCGGGGATGTCGTAAACGACGGGGGTTATAAACGGCGTCACGGCGTGTGGGGGTTATAAACGGCGTGTCGGGGTTATAAACGGCGTGTCGGGGTTATAAACGGCGTGTCGGGGTTATAAACGGCGTGTTGAGGTTATAAACGGCGTGTTGAGGTTATAAACGGCGTGTTGAGGTTATAAACGGCGTCGAGGCGTGTGTCGGGGTTATAAACGGCGTGTCGTGGGGTTATAAACGGCGTGTGTCGTGGAGGTTATAAACGGCGTGTTGAGGTTATAAAGGGTTATAAAGGTTAGGTTTAAACGGTGTGTTGAGGTTATAAACGGCGTGTCGGGGTTTATATAGCTGCGCCGGCTGCGTGCTCTACAGCGAGTGTCGCTGCAGGAGGCTGAAGGTTGGTTTATTTCTGGAAATCACCGTCATCGTCGCCGCGCCCGGAGGAACCAGAGGGAAAGGAAACTCTGCCTGGAAAGCCGAGGACCTCGTGATCGATACGGAGGGTATTTATGGAAGGGGCGACATGGGATCCGCTGGATTCGGGGATTTTTTTTTATAGGATAAGGATTTAATCGGAGTAAACTGAACGAAAGTGTGTGACATTTTACAGAGACGTAATGACACAACAGATTGGACTGAATCCACACACACACACACACACACACACACACACACACACACACACACACTGTGCTGAGAAATACATTTGAAAACATTACAAACAAACGAGTCCTCGGTTTGTCCGATATATCGTTCTTTTTTTATATTATCACGATATTTTTACTACAGAAATGATACGTTTCAAGAGTTTCCACTTTGGAGGGACTTTCACTTTTTAAATATATATATATATATATATATATATATATATGTGTGTGTGTGTGTGTGTGTGTGTGTGTGTGTGTGTGTGTGCTACACAAATCAATGCGTAAAAAAGGAAAATAACTAAATAAAAAAACGAAATAAAACCGTTTTCACACTTTTTCTCCCAGCGTTAACGGCGAATGGAAAAAGACGCGCAGTGTAGGACGGCATTCCCGTTTCCGGCTCTCGCCCGGGCTCTGATTTCCACGCGCGCGCGTCGGGAATGCTCCTGGAGCGTAAATGGTGTCCATTCCCTTAAACACTGTTTATATCGATCATCTCGCTGATGGAGAGAAGAGATATCAGGTGATCTCTGCTGGAATGCCTGAAACCGCTCATGGATCTATTCACAACACAACACACACACACACACACACACACACACACACACACACACACACACACACACACACACCACACACACACATAGACTATACTTTTTGAAAAAAGAAGACCTCCGGGACAGTAGGGGGCGCCGTACGGCTGTGCAAGGGAACAATTACGCAGGTGGAAACCTCGGTACTTTACTCGGTACGCAGCGGATCCCTGAAGGAAAGACCTGCGTCGGGTGAACGAGTGAATCTTACACATTTCCACCCGTGTCTTTTGTATGCAGCGTGTTTTGCATTTGTGCGGGGGAGGCAGGAAGTGTGTGTGTGTGTGTGTGTGGGTGTGGTGTGTGTGTGTGTGTGTGTGTGTGTGGAGGCTTTGATTACAGTGATTAGTCAATAAATGCGGCCCTGATGACTCCCTGTGATTTACAGACGAACCCTCGGCTTAGTACTTACAGCTTTCCTCACACATGAAGCCCCTCGGTGTGGAGGGAGAGAGAGAGAGAGAGAGAGAGACAAAGAAAAAGAGAGAGAGAGAGAGTCTCCCATAAACACAGCTCTCAGGGTGATAATCACGCCATCCAACATCCTCGACCTATTCTTAACTCCACTACTGCACACAGCACCAGCTTCATTCTGTTATCATGCAGGTTATTGAACAGGCTAGCATAAACAAGTGTGTGTGTGTGTGTGTGTGTGTGTGTGTGTTGTGTGTGTGGGTTGGGAGGGTTAATATATATATATATATATATATATATATATATATATTGTACGTTGAAGTTATACCGTGAGACTGGTCTGATTTCGCAGGAGAGGGACTGGTGTTAATAAATAAATAAATACATATTTATTTCATATAATAATGATATAAAAGAATGAATAATGTTTATTTATATAAATAAATATAGAATTTTCCCCCAAAAAAATGTTTTTTTTTTTTAACACGCGTCTCGTCACATCCATTTTACCGAAAAATAAATGAATTATTATTCAACGACCAAACATCTAATTTCGATCCTTAATTGATTTAATTAATTAATTAATCACAGTTTTTTCACGTTAAATTTGATTTTTTTTTTTTTTTTTTAATAATTTTTCTGATAATGTGTGGAATGTGTGATTATGTATGGTATTATTAATAACGAATATTATTAATAACGGTCACATTCCCCGTCTTTACATGACGTTCCGGTTGGGAATGAAGGTGAAGGAACGCAGTGTCCTAAAACGCTGGAAGTCGGTCGGTGTCAGGGCTCCGGCTGTGGCGCTGAGTGCTGAGCCCGAGTGGGCCGAGGAGCGGGTGGGGGGGGGGGGGGGACGGGGGGGGGACCGGGGGGGGGTAATAGTAGGCACTTTTTGTTGTCATGTCATGCTAATAAACACACGGCGCGTCCCGAGCGCCAGCATCATCATTAAAGCGCCGGGGCGTTTCGGGGTCTCATCTGGTCCCAGGCAGGTGGTTTATTTATTTATTTATTTGTTTGTTTTTACAGCGAGCAGAGCGGCGTACCAACACTGAGGACAACAACACACTCTCACAGCAATAATAATAATAATAATAATAATAATAATAATAATAATATTTTTACTTTATATCTGATGGGTTATGAGGTTTGTATTTGTTAAAAAAAAGACGATAAAAATATCACATGATCAAGTTATAAATTTAGCCCTCATCCAGACCTTAATCCAGACCCTCATATAGACCTTTGTCCAGATCCTCACCCAGACCTTAATCCAGACCTTCATCCGAACCTTAATCCAGATCTTAATTCAGACCCTTGTCCAGACTTTATTCCAGATCCTCACTCAGATTTTTGTCCAGGTCCTCACACAGATCATAATCCAGACCAACATCCAGATCTTAATCCAGACCTTCATCCGAACCTTAATCCAGATCTTCATCTAAACCTTAATCCAGATCTTAATCCAGACCTTCATCCAGATCTTAATCCAGACCCTCATCCAGACTTTATTCCAGATCCTCACTCAGATTTTTGTCCAGGTCCTCACACAGATCATAATCCAGACCAACATCCAGATCTTAATCCAGACCTCCATCCGAACCTCAATCCAGATCTTAATCCAGACTTTATTTCAGATCCTCACTCAGACTTTTGTCCAGGTCCTCACCCAGATCTTACATCCAGACCTTCATCTAAACCTTAATCCAGATCTTAATCCAGACCCTCATCCAGACTTTATTCCAGATCCTCACTCAGATTTTTGTCCAGGTCCTCACACAGATCATAATCCAGATCTTCATCCAAACCATAATCCAGATCTTCATCCAGACCTCACAAACCCATTCATCCAGAATCTCCATCCAAATTCTCAAATAGAATCACTCCTCCAGACCTCTCACACACACACACACACACACACACACACACACCGTCTCACACACACACACACACACACACACACACACACACACACACACCCTCTTTATTACATCTGAACATTATTGTCTTTATGTCTCTGAGGTGGAATGAAACCTTTTACAAGCGTTGATGGAACTAGGAAGGTCAAAGTTCACAGTGGATATTGCGACTGTATATAAAACAGCACTCGTCAATAATAAATTGTGTGTGTGTGTGTGTGTGTGTGTGTGT
>JACRUU010000027.1:27819190-27851690 GCA_030449085.1 Kryptopterus vitreolus | reverse complement strand
CCAGCATCATCTCTGCTGGTTCTGTATTGTGTATCTTCATCCTTGTGCTCATCGCTGCAGTGGAAATCCGTCGGCCGCTGCGGGTCGATTGCACTCCTCCATCCGCCAACACAATTCTGATCTATTATTAATGTTATATCCACATAAAGCTGCGACAGAAAAGCGTCTCGTCACCGCCAGAATCTCCTTCAACCTTCAGCTTTTTCCCTCTAAAAATACAGTCACGCGGCGCTAATGCTAACGTCTAGCCGCGCTAGCTCCTTGCTAACTCGAGGGCGAAAAAAAGTGGCGAAGTAACAAAAATAGTCTACTAATAACTAAAGAACAGCAATAGCCCAATCAGAACGCAGGGAGGCCGATTTATATCTGTGAGTGTTTATACTTCTGCGTCGCTCTGCAGCGATTATTCCCCAACACTAGTTGGCGCTGGTTGCGCTGTTTGCGTTTTGGGTTTCTGCTGCAGCGACAATGGTGACAGTCTTTGTAAAATGGCGATGAAGAATCATAGCGGTGTTTATATTTACTCTCCCATTCGTCTGATTGGTCCGCGTCCGCGCTTTGTTTTTTCGCGTTAAAAACGGCGGCACGGCGGAATTACGTAACGGCGATACACCGCCGCCGAGACGACCGATCGCAGACCTTGCCGCTGTGCGTCGACGTGACACGTAGTTCCTTTTTTTGTAGAGGTGTCGGGTTACGGTGTAGGCTAGGCGTCGACGCGTAGGATTCGCCGTAGCCTCCACACCGTAGCCTCCGTTACGGTGTAGGCGGGTAGCCTCGACTACGGTGTAGTAGCTAGGCGTAGCCTCCGCGCCGTAGCCTCCGCGTAGCCTCTACACCGTAGCCTCCACACCGTAGCCTCCACGCCGTAGCCTCCACACCGTAGCCTCCACACCGTAGCCTCCACACCTAGCCTCCGCACATAGCCTCTACACCGTAGCCTCCACACCGTAGCCTCCGCCATAGCCTCGTACCGTAGCCTCCCACAGCCTCCGCGCCGTAGCCTCGCGCGCTCTACACCGTAGCCTCCGCGTCATAGCCTCTACACCGTAGCCTCCCACCGTAGCCTCCGCGCCGTAGCCTCCGCGTCATAGCCTCTACACTGTAGCCTCCACACCGTAGCCTCCGCGCCGTAGCCTCCGCGTCATAGCCTCTACACCGTAGCCTCCACACCGTAGCCTCCGCGCCGTAGCCTCCGCGTCATAGCCTCTACACTGTAGCCTCCACACCGTAGCCTCCGCGCCATAGCCTCTACACTGTAGCCTCCACACCGTAGCCTTCGCGCCGTAGCCTCCACACCGTAGCCTCCACACCGTAGCCTCCACACCGTAGCCTCCACACCGTAGCCTCCACACCGTAGCCTCCACAGCCTCCGTAGCCTCCACACCGTAGCCTCTCCTCCACACCGTAGCGTAGCTCCACACCGTAGCCTCCACACCGTAGCCTCCATAGCCTCTACACTGTAGCCTCCACACCGTAGCCTTCGCGCCGTAACCTCCTCACCGTAGCCTCCCCACCGTAGCCTCCACACCGTAGCCTCCACGCCGTAGCCTCCGTGTCATAGCCTCTACACTGTAGCCTCCACACCGTAGCCTCCGCGCCGTAGCCTCCGTGTCATAGCCTCTACACTGTAGCCTCCACATCGTAGCCTCCGCGCCGTAGCCTCCGCGTTGTAGCCTCTACACTGTAGCCTCCACATTGTAGCCTTCGCGCCGTAGCCTCCACACCGTAGCCTCCCCACCATAGCCTCCCCACCGTAGCCTCCCCACCATAGCCTCCCCACCAGCCTAGCCCCACACCGTAGCCTCCACACCGTAGCCTTCGCTCCGAAGTTAAAACCAGACTCGGTGTCGTTAATCGCCGTCATTTAGAAACGAGATCGTATCGTATATGTATGGATCGCGATTTTTTTTCTCTCCCCCAATTAATCGTTCCGCCCTAAACCACAGGGTCTTATACAGCAGGAGATCTTCCACCCCCATCCATGGAAAGCAGATCTTCATGCCGGAACAGAAGCGTCCCAAAACTTTTTCCTTTCGTGCAGTGTGTGTGTGTGTGTGTGTGTGTGTGTGTGTTTGTGTGTGTGTGTGTGTGTGTGTGTGTGTGTGTGTGTGTGTGTGTGTGTGTGTGTGTGTGCGTGCGTGCGTGTGTGTGTGTGTGTGATATACATAAATTTGCAGGTGTAGAAAAGCCTTTTCATTCCAACCTCCTGGATGATCACTCTGGTAGTCCACTCAGAAGCACTCAGAAGAAGAGCGCTCGCTCCTCTACACTAAAGGTCTTAAGATTAGATTTGAGTCCTGCAGGCATCATTAACGCTCGGACGCAGACGCAGACGCGCGCTACCGGAGTGCTGTCTGTCTGCGGCGAGAGGAAGTAAATCAGACGTCTCTAACCCGATATAAACACGCGTTTTCTGATGACTCTTTATGCGTGTTACATTTCTCGGCGCTCCTGAATAAACGGCGTCGGGTTTTGTGTCGGCGGCGGCGTTGCGTTTTCTGCCCCAGTGTTTTTCGTTTGTAAAGCAAGGTGTAATATTTCGGGCCCAGCATCGATCCCTGGTAAGGCACACCGCCACGACTCGATACGTTTAGCGTATCGGGTAAAAAAAAAAAAGAAGCGTTTTCTCGCATCTCGCTCGTCACGTGTGCGTGTGTGTGTGTGTGTGTGTGTGTGTGTGTGTGTGTGTGGTGTGGGTGTGTGGGTGTGTGTGGGGGGGGGGTGCGTATTTAAGGGAACGTCGAGAGCTCTTTAAAGGAGCTCGGCCTGGTCATGTGATGCAGTTTAGAGCTCCGTTGCCCTTTTCGAGAGGACACTCTCTGATAAATCCCTCAGGAGGAAGAATGTCAAGGGGGAAGAGAGAGAGAGAGAGAGAGAGAGAGAGAGAGAGAGAGAGATAGAGAGAGACTAAAATGGACTTGAGCTACACCTGATCAATACATAAGGTATCAAAGAGCAAGGTTAAATCCTCTGCATCTCATCTTTATTAGGAGCATTTAATCAGACAGGACTTCATAGCCCAGCGCATCAGAAGCTGACAATCTCGTTTTTTTTTTTTTTAAGATTAAAGCCAAAGACTTCCTTTTAATACCAACTCGGAACGCCGGGCCGCGGTTCCGAGCCACAAACCCGTCCGAAGAACCTTCAAAGAACCCGTGGAAGGTCTCTACCGCGTCCTGAAATCCATCCATACACGTCGGAAATCCACCTGTGTTAATTGGCTCCTGCGCGCACCACGTGAGACCGCCGGCATACGGCAGCCTTACGGAAGACGGAACGCAGGATCCCCCCCCCACCCCACCCCCCCACCGGTGCTATTTGTATGAGCAGACTAGGAGCCAAAGGGGATTATGGCGTGATGGAGCACGGAGCGAGGTCAGCGCAGCCGTCATCAGCTTTTCCTGCCCAGCAAGTTTCCGTTACTGCAACGTGATTCTCATTCCCACTCGAAATAATCATTCCGGGGGAGATGAATAAAGGAAGGAAACACGTGTAATAAGAAGTGAACGGGACCAGGAACATAAACGTATTATTGTTATTTGTAACCCAGGGCTTTCGCTCTGAAGAACATCTCCAGAATTAGGATATGGGGTGTTCAGGGTGTGATAAGGTGTGTTTACAGTGTTATCAAGGCATGCTAAGGCTGGGTGTGTTTAGGGTGTGTTTGGGGGTCTGGTCTGGGTGTATTTCGGGGTGTGTTTGGTGATCTGGTCTGGGTGTGTTTAGGGTGTGTTTGGTGATCTGGTCTGGGTGTGTTTGGGGGGTGTGTTTGTGGGTCTGGTCTGGGTGTGTTTATTTAGTGGTCTGGGGTGTGTTTGTGGGTCTGGTCTGGGTGTGTTTAGGGTGTGTTTGTGGGTCTGGTCTGGGTGTGTTTAGGGGTGTGTTTGTGGGTCTGGTCTGGGTGTGTTTAGGGTGTGTTTGTGGGTCTGGTCTGGGTGTGTTTGTGGGTCTGGTCTGGTCTGGTGTGTGTTTAGGGTGTGTTTGTGGGTCTGGTCTGGGTGTGTTTAGGGTGTGTTTGGGGGTCTGGTCTGGGTGTGTTTGGGGGTCTGGTCTGGGTGTGTTTGTGGGTCTGGTCTGGGTGTGTTTAGGGTGTGTTTGTGTCTGGTCTGGATCTGTTTGTGGGTCTGGTCTGGGTGTGTTTGTGGGTCTGGTCTGGGTGTGTTTAGGGATGTGTTTGTGGGTCTGGTCTGGGTGTGTTTAGGGGTGTGTTTGGGATGGTCTGTGGTGTGTTTGTTTGGGGGTCTGGTCTGGGTGTGTTTGGGGGTCTGGTCTGAGTGTGTTTGGGATGTGTTTGGGGGTCTGGTATGGGTGTGTTTGGGGGTCTGGTATGGGTGTGTTTGGGGGTCTGGTATGGGTGTGTTTGGGGGTCTGGTATGGGTGTGTTTGGGGGTCTGGTATGGGTGTGTTTGGGGGTCTGGTCTGGGTGTGTTTGGGGGTCTGGTCTGAGTGTGTTTGGGATGTGTTTGTGGGTCTGGTATGGGTGTGTTTGGGGGTCTGGTCTCAGTGTGTTTTGGGTGTGTTTAGGGTTTGTTTAGATTGTGTTTAGGGGTGTGTTTAGATTGTGTTTAGGGGTGTGTTTAGATTGTGTTTAGGGGTGTGTTTAGGGTGTATTTAAGGTCTGGTCTGGGTGTGTTTGGGGGTCTGGTCTGAGTGTGTTTGGGATGTGTTTGGGGGTCTGGTATGGGTGTGTTTGGGGGTCTGGTAGTGTTTGGGTGTGTTTGGGGGTCTGGTCTGAGTGGTTTGGGTGTGTTTGGGGGTCTGGTATGGGTGTGTTTGGGGGTCTGGTATGGGTGTGTTTGGGGGTCTGGTATGGGTGTGTTTGGGGGTCTGGTATGGGTGTGTTTGGGGGTCTGGTATGGGTGTGTTTGGGGGTCTGGTATGGGTGTGTTTGGGGTCTGGGTGTGTTTGGGGGTCTGGTATGGGTGTGTTTGGGGGTGTGTTTGGGGGTCTGGTCTCAGTGTGTTTTGGGTGTGTTTAGGGTTTGTTTAGATTGTGTTTAGGGGTGTGTTTAGGGTGTATTTAAGGTGTGGTCTGGGTGTGTTTGAGGGCGTGAAGCTTTACAGCTGCAGGAAGTCCACGTGACCATGAAAGTCCACAACCATCACAGTTCATCCACTTCCTCAGTGAAGGTTGGCACCAATAAAAGCAAACAGAGCAATGCATTATGGTCAGTAGCGTAAATCATCCGTACATACGCGGGTTATTTTTCTTACGCAGCACTGATTTTACGCGATGTGACGGATTTGGATCCAGCAAAAGGCGATTCAACGAATCACATGTATCAAAAATCACAACCTTCATCCTCCACAGTCGTCCTCACTAATCACATTTAAAAGCCGGTGAGAAATCTTCAGAACCTCTTTGGAGGAATCACGACTGAAAGAAATCGCTGCGGTATAAAAGGAGTCAAAACCTCCAACATCAAAAGAATCGGGTTTTTCTATTACAGTGTTGTTTAAAATCACTAATTAATTAATTAATAATTTGTATTTTTTATTTTGGTGTGAGGGGGGCACGGTGGTTTAGTGGTTAGCACGTTCGCCTCACACCGCCAGGGTCCGGGTTCGATTCCCGTCTCGGCCATGTGTGTGTGGAGTTTGCATCCCCTGTGTCTCAGGGGGGTTTTCTCTGGGTTCTCCGGTTTCCTCCCCCGGTCCAAAAACATGCACGGTAGGTTGATTGGCACCTTGGAAAATTGTCACTAGTGTATGAACGTGTGTGTGTGAGTGTGTGTGTGTGTGTGTGTGATGGGTTGGCATTCCATCCAGGGTGTATCCTGCCTTAATGCCCATAGACGCCTGAGATAGGCACAGGCTCCCCGTGACCCGAGGGAAGATCGGATAAAGCGCTAGAAGATGAATGAATGAATGAATGAATTTTGGTGTGATTTTAGAGCTTCACCTCTTTAGGGGAAAACGTCAAGACGGAAAGGAGAGACGAAGAAAAAAAAAAAAGAAAAAGATGAATGTACTTCAAAGCTGTTTACTAATGGCCCATTTGAACGCTTTCCATGACCGTGTTCTGGGAAGCACACAATGCTTCTGGGATTCGGCTCGTGAAGTGAAGAGGCTTCGAAAAAACAACCATAAACACACACACACACACACACACACACACACACACACACACACACACTGCTATCTCATCACAACCTCACTATCTTTCCTCCGACACCATTGAATTTCGATCGTTCGACAAACATGTCAAAATGGGCGGGAAATGAAAAAAAGTCAGAAGGTTGTTGTTGTTGTTGTTTGTTGTTTGTTGTTGTTGTTCATTGGGCTGTTTTTTGTCACTGATTTGCAACTGTCACAATTGCAAATCAGTGACATTTTTCCATCCATCCGGAACTCACCTCCAACTTTCAGAAACTTTTCACACACACACACACACACACACACACACACACACACACACACACACACACGCACACACATATATATTTGGTCACATCTTTCGTTTTCACACACATCTAGGAGAAGCGTGTGGTTTGATCAGATCGACAGTCGGATTTTGGTGTGTGTGTGTGTGTGTGTGTGTGTGTGTGTGTGTGTTTGTTTTCTCGGGATCACATGGTTTTACGAGTGTTTGACATGTGCTTTTGTGTGCTCCGGTTCTTACCTTTGCGGCTACAGAAGAACTGGGTTTCTCCAGCAGGTCCCACAGCTTCTTCCTCTTCTCCGGGCAGCATCCCGTATCCGACTCGTCCCCTTCCTTCTCCCGCAGCGTCTCGGCCTCTCGCCTCAGCTCCTCGTTCATCTGCTCCTTCTTCTGGTGGTAGCGCGCCTGGCAGCACGACTCCAGGTAGATCTCGTCGATGCCCCAGTAGTCGAGCTCCTGCCCGAACGACAGCGCGCACATCTCCTCCATCATGTGCAGCTTGCCCGTCCGGTAAAAGTTCAGGATGGAGGAGAAGGCACCCGGGTGTCTATCGAAGAAGTACTCGTTCTCGTTGAGGCTGTAGTCGTCGCAGATCTCCATTAAGGTGTTGTGCGTGTTGCAGTCTCGCAGCTTTCCGAGTCGCGTCCGAGGCAGGCGGTCCAAAGTCCGCCACAGGACCTCGTGGACCAGGCCGCCGACGTTGATCCGGACTCGCCTGGAGCGGGCTTTGATTCGGATGATGTCGATGGGCTCGGGTGGGAGAGAACCCTGGGGCCGGGAGACTTTCTGACTCCCGAAGCTTGACCTTTCAGCCATGTCAGCCACTGAAACAAGGACGGAATCACGGGTCAAGAGGACAACGTACGAGCGACGGCAATACATTACAGTACAGATTCTTCATATCTAGCTCAAGAGATGCAGGTGATAATCAACAATCATCTCAGTGACTTATTAAATGGCCAGCGATTGTGAGGTTTTGTTTTTTTAAGGGGAAAAAAAATGAAAAAAAATAAAATAAAACAAACAACCTGTTGGTCGCTTCTTAAAAAACCACATCCTACATCTTGGGTTTGTCCGTCATTAATCATGTAAAAGCTCTGGTATGGCGGAGGTGTGTTGGATCTATGATGATCTCAGATATCTCAGACGCTTATGAACTCATGCTTCCACAACGTGCCTGTACTGGACGTTATTTACACTCGTACACTCATGTAGTGCTGCACGATTAATCGTATCGCAATCGCGATATCACACTTAAACGGTGTAATTTTATTCTATTGTTTTAAATGGACGTAACACATTTTTTTCCGCGCCGCAAACAAAACAAAACAAAAAGACCAGACAGGCTCACTTGTGACGTGGGCGGTCACGTGACTTTACAGGTGCCCATCGCGGAGTCCAGGTGAAGACCGACACTAAACGGGTATCCAAAATAAATAAATAAATAAAAACACGCGACCTCGGTTAAATGACTATATATTTAAATTTACCGACACTGAGCGGAATTCGGTACTGTTTTGCTTTTTGTTTTGCTTTTGTTCTCACGCCGTGGGGAGGGGGGGGGGGGTCAACACCCACTCGCGGTCCCGCACGTCTTTCCTCGTGGCCGACACGCGAAAACACGCGATCGACACGCCCCCACCCGCCCAAAGCCACGCCCCCTTCCATTCCATAAAAAAAAGAAAAAAATAACAATGACATAAAAAAAAAAAGTTCGGACATAATGTTTAAAACATCATATTTTTGTGATTTTTTAAATTATTATTTTATTTGTAAAATAGGCTGCACCTAATTCCATTGACGCAAAATATACTTTAAAAATAAATAAAATAATAATAATAGTTATATTTTCTTTCTTTTTTTTTTTTTTTTTTTTTAAAAACATTTACTACAGCGATAGTCACAATTTTCCCAAATCGTGCAAATCCCTCATTATATTTCTCAGTCCTCCTTTAATGCACTTTTAACATTTTTAATGTTTTTATTTTTTAAAGATTTTTAAACACAACCTCGCAGTCGCGATTATGAGGATGGATTTCGGTTCAAGGGCCAAAGAACCACTAGTGACAGCTTGATTAGTGCTGGGATTTGAACCTACGACCTTCCGGTCCAGAGCGCAATGCCTTAAAACATTTACATTTACATTTGCGGCATTTGGCAGACGCCCTTATCCAGAGCGACTTACAACTGAGCAAGTGATTGAGGGTTAAGGGCCTTGCTCAAGGGGCCCACTAGTGGCAGCTTGGTGGTGGTGGGGTTTGAACCGTGATCTTCCTGGTCCAGAGTCCAACACCTTAACCACTGGGCTACACCACCTCCCACCACCACCCTTAAAACACACAAATCTTTTTCTTATTTATTTATTTATCTATCTATCTATCTATCTATCTATCTATCTATCTATCTATCTATCTATCTATCTATCTATCTATCTATCTATCTATCTATCTATCTATCTTTATTTATTTTATTTCTGCAATGTTTACTGTGAAAAGGCGCTCTAGAAATAAACGTGAACACGAATCCGATTTTAGCTCCGGTTTCACATTGACGGGATCTGTGGATTGGATTATTATTATTATTATTATTATTATTATTATTATTATTATTATTATTATTATACATTGCTGGCAGGTTTATGTATATATTTTGCATATATTTTGCATAAGGAGAGAATAAAAAAAGCCCCTCCAGGAGCTGCAGCGAGCTGGAAAGGAGCAGGTAATGCGATTGAGTATTTAAGAACGTCTCGATCACAAATCCCTGTAGGACTAATTAGCAAGATTGCTTTTCTCTCTCTCTCTCTCTCTTCTCTCTCTCTCTCTCTCTCTCTCTCTCTCTCTCTCTCTCTCTCTCTCTCTTTCCTGCTCTTCGGAACAGTTCGCTATTTAAAACTTCCAAGCAGAGATGAAACGATTTAGTCCATGGTTTGATAACGCAGCGCGCATGCATGGAGAAGACGCGCACCCGCTCCTTTTTTTGTTGTTGTTGTTTTTGTTGTTGTTGTTGCCCTTTTGCGCCCCCCCCCCCCCGGGTTAATACCCTGCCACATCCAATACATCAGGAGCTTTTCTCTTTATCCCCCACAAGGTTAGTTACAGAAGAAGGAGCGGCTCGTTATTTACCAACGCGTCCCGGGACGGGAGCGTCTCCTGAGACAAGCGGGGTTGAAATGCTCCCTGAGCTTCTGCTCCTATTACAGTTTGTCCTTCAGGGAAACATTTCCAATCGGTTCTAATAGAGAGAGAGAGAGAGAGAGAGAGAGAGAGATGGAGAGAGAGAGCGATGAGAGAGAGAGAGAGAGAGAGAGAGATGTTGGGTTCATCCGCAGCGTCTATAAGTGAAGGTCAGTTTCCACCTTATCCATAAATCAACATAAATAAATAAAAAAAATCGTCCAATCAAACCGCAAACAATTAAAGGTTTTTCTTTTTTGCAATCACAATTAATTACAATCAATTAAAGTCCATTAATTGATAACAATCAAAGATCCGAACCTTTCAGGAATCCCTTGAACTGAAAAGACACGTGTGTGTGTCCTGCAAAACATCTAAAAAGCCCGAGCAGATCCTCCTCAACATCACCAATCCAGAACCCGAGTCTCTCTCTCTCTGTCTCTCTCTCTCTCTCTCTCCTCCTGAAGTCTTACCTGAGTTCCTCCACTCAACGCAGCAGCACTTTTTCCATCTCTCTGGTCCAGAAAGGAGAGAATCAGCGCTGGGATTTCGCCTCCTCGGGACCACCGGGATTCAGCTGTTGGGAAAGCATCGCGTTTCTCCTGCTCAGGTTCCACCGCTGGACACTGAATTCCTCAACACACAAAACCTTCTGCAGATTAAACAATCAGGAGGACATGCGGGGCATGATGGAGCCGTGCAAGAGCTTAGAGCAACCTGACGGGGTTTCCTCTGAAAGATGGAGGGAGAGAGAGAAGAGAGAAGAGAGAGAGAGATAGTGTGCGCGTGTGTGTGTGTGTGTGTGTGTGAGAGAGAGAGAGAGGAGGGAGGGAGGGAGGGAGAGAGATAGATATAGAGATGGAGAGAGAGAGAGAGAGGTGCAGAAGAGTAATTGGATCGGATCGACTCGCGGAGGAGTTGATTCGCCAAAGATTCGACTCTTTCTGGGAGTCAAACATATAATCGATTCATTCATTCAATCATTCATTCATTCATCTTCTATGGCTTTATCCGATCTCTCGGGTCACGGGGAGTCTGTGTCTATCTCAGGCGTCTATGGGCATTAAGGCAGGATACACCCTGGATGGAATGCCAACCCAATTCACACACACACACACACACACACACACACACACACACACACACACACACACACAACACACATACACACATTCACACACACACATTCACACACACACATACACACACACACACACATTCACATTCACACACACACACACACATTCATACACTAGGGACAATTTTCCAAGGTGCCAATCAACCTACCGTGCATGTTTTTGGACCGGGGAGGAAACCGGAGAACCCGGAGAAAGAAAAACCCCCCTGAGGCACGGGGAACGAGGAGGGGAGAACATGCACAAACTCCACCACACACACATGGCCGAGTGTGAGGCCAACGTGCTAATCACTAAGCCACCGTGCCCCTATATAATTGATTCTCAGACACAAATTAGTTTATTTGTTATTATTTGTTTGTTTGTTTGTTTTTATTTCGACTTTTTGGAATTTTTCCGTTTGTTAAAGGACACGTTCCCGGAAATGGATATCATTGGTTTGTTTTTGTGCTTGTTAGTAATCAACAACACACGCCTTAAAAAAAAACAACAACTTGGAATTGTATTAAAATATTACGTCTAATAATAATTTAATAGTTAAATAGATCAGATAAATGATTGTGTTGGTGAGGCGTATTGTTTACTGTACACTGCTGTTGTAATAAACTAAGTGGTTTTACAGAAAAGAGAGGAGATGTTTATATATTTATTACAAACAAACAAACAAAATAAATATTGATGAAAATAAAAAGCAGGCCAGTGCAAAATTACATTAATGCTTTAGTGGTTAGCACGTTCGCCTCACACCGCCAGGGATCCGGGTTCGATTCCCGTCTCGGTCATGTGTGTGTGTGTGTGTAGTTTGTGCATGTTGTTCTCCCGTGTGCCTCAAGGAGGTTTTTTCTCCGGGTTCTCCCGTTTCCCCCCCCCTCCTGTTTCCTCCCGGTCCAAAAACATGCACGGTACGGTAGGTTGATTGGCACCTTGGAAAATTGTCCCCTAGTGTATGAATGTGTGTGTGTGTGTGTGTGTGTGTGTGTGTTGTGATGGGTTGGCATTCCATCCAGGGTGTATCCTGCCTTAATACCCATAGACGCCTGAGATAGGCACAGACTCCCCGTGACCCGAGGGAAGATCGGATAACGCGCTAGAAGATGAATGAATATATAATACTGATTATTGGTATATTAAAATAATTCCAATAGTCTATTATATTACTCTCGGAGCGTTTCTCTCGGTTGTGTTGTTTGTAAGTTTATGTTTACGTTTGTTTCCAAACATATTTCAGCCATCACAAAGAAATCTGCCTCAGTTCCGGCGATGGCCACAAGAGGGAGACAGACGACTAGTTTTACAATTTAAAGGTTCACTGCTAAAGGGTTTCCGAAGGGGCACGGTGGCTTAGTGGTTAGCGCGTTCATCTCACACCGCCACGGTCCGGGTTCGATTCCCATCCAATATGGCATTCGACTTTATTCGATTCGTGCCTCAGGGAGTTTTTCTCCGGGTTCTCCGGTTTCCTCCCCCCGGTCCAAAAACATGCACGGTAGGTTGATTGGCACCTTGGAAAATTGTCCCTAGTGTATGAATGTGTGTGTGTGTTGTGTGTGTGGGTGCGATGGGTTGGCATTCCATCCAGGGTGTATCCTGCCTTAATGCCCATAGACGCCTGAGATAGGACACAGACTCCCCGTGACCCGAGGGAAGATCGGATAAAGCGCTAGAAGATGAATGAATGAATGAATGAATGAAGGTTTCCCGTTTCTTTACATGACCGTAAAACTTTCCATATTCGATGTGATAATAATCAGGACATAAATCTGTTTTTAACATAAACTATATTATATAATAAACACAGGGATTACAAACAAAACGAAACAATTGCGTAAAATGTTTCTAATTAAAACACACTGATTTGCAAATTATATTTAAATATAAAAGGGAAAAAAAACAGATGAAATGTTATACTATTATATATATATATACACACACTATATATACACATATATATATATATATACTATATACTAATATAGTACTATATACTAATATACTAATGTTATAACTATTATACCATTTTATGGCAAAAAATATGGCAGACTTGTTTTCTGGAGAGTGCTGGTAACAAGCCAGACGTTCCCTCTCCTCTTTAGTCTGGAGGACGTGGTGTCCATGGTGTCCATGGTGTCCATGGTGTCCATGGTGTCCAGGCTCCCATTTGTCTAATCACAGGACACTTTTCCGTGTTCCCTCAGCACATTTTAAAACAAACTTTAGGTGTTTTTTTCTGGATCATGTTCACGCATGACTACTGCTTAGTGTTTGTAGGTTTCCATCACACAATCGTAACTGTTTTAAATGTAAACTCACAAACATCCCATATTAATCTCGTCCCTCGTGATTCTGTGAAACTTTTAATGGGATTATAGTCTGTAAATGAGGATATATTTATATTATGGATAAATTATATACATAAACTGTTTGTACACACAGTCTTTTGGTGAAGCTCCGCCCATTTTTCCTTCATTTAACACAACATTTCCTATTTTACTGCTGTACATCAACATTCATTCATTCATTCATTCATCTTCTAGCGCTTTATCCGATCTTCCCTCGGGTCACGGGGAGTCTGTGTCTATCTCAGGCGTCTATGGGTATTAAGGCAGGATACACCCTGGATGGAATGCCAACCCATCACAGGACACACACACACACACACACACACACACACACACACACAATCATACACTAGGGACAATTTTTCCAAGGTGCCAATCAACCTACCGTGCATGTTTTTGGACCGGAGGGAGGAAACCGGAGAACCCGGAGAAAAACCTCCTGAGACACGGGGAGGCACGTGGGGAGAACATGGCACAAACTCCACACACACATGGCCGAGACGGGAATCGAACCCGGACACTGACGGTGTGAGGCGAACGTGTTAACCACTAAACCACCGTGTCCCTGTACATTAACATGTTTAATTATATATAATAACAATAAATAAGCAATTCATTCAGCATTCAAAGTCTTTGTTTTTCCTCAACATTTTGGAATTAGGGTTATACTGTATGTATTTGTTTGTGTGTGTGTGTGTGTGTGTGTGTGTGTGTGTGTGTGTGTGTGTGTTGACTGGAAGTTTAGTGCGCCTGTGATTGAAGCCCATTAATGTCACTGGAACAGGATCGGGCGACAGATGGTGCAGTGTTCACAAACAAGAGTACTGATTTCCTGTTCCTGAAATGCACGCACACACACACACACACACACACACACACACACACACACACACACACACACACACACACACACACACAGAACTGATATAAACTCTTATTTTCCTTCGCTCACGATGCCGTGTTTACACTCGGTATTTGTTTGGATTCCAGTCCCACAGGACGAGAGGAGACGTTTGTGAGCGTAAGACCGTCGTGTTCCACATTAATCTCCATTTGCTCCCCAAAAAAAACAAACAAACAAACAAACAAAAAAATGCTCCATTCTCATGGGAATATCTTCCACTGGATGTTTTGGGAGACACATGGGTGTGAGTCGAGTCCGCTACTGATGTAGGTGAGAAGACGAGGAGGTTCCTCCATAGAAGGAGACGTTCCACTCCGAGCCGTGCGTCCTCGAGGAGACCGGTTTTGTACACAGGGTCTGTATCTCAAACAAACAAACAAACAAAAAAAACCCCACACAAGTGTCCCAATACTTTTGGCCTCAGCGAGAAGGAGGGCCGTGTTTTATTGACGTTGTTTGCGGTTGAAATATTAAACCGCGCGCGATTCGCTCGGCTTCGCGTGTTCATTACGGCCGCGCGGCAGCAGCCGGCGTTTGTTGACCTACGTTTTAATAACCGCCGCGTCCGTTCTGCGCATCAGCCGAGTAATAAATCTCACCGATGTTTTCACTGAGCCGCTCCGTGACTGCTACGTCTCCTGTAGATCGCGTTATTACACTGTGGTGAACCACGATATCACACACACACACACACACACACACACTATCCTCTTTAATTAATATCGCACATAGAAACGCTGTACTGCCAAAAGTATTGGGACACCCTGAGAACACAACCCCCTTTTTCCAGCATCACGTAAACGTGCACAAAGACATGTGATGGAGTGGAAGATCTCCTGCTATAGAGCTCCTGGACCCCCTTATGGCGCGTGAACTTCCATCGACGAGCGAACGAGTCCAATTCCTTACAAACACACGGAAACATCAGCCCCGGAAGAATGGGGAATTAAATGTGTAACGCAGGGGTGTACAAACTTTTTGTCAAGAGGGCCGGATTTGGTGAGGTGAAACTATGACAGTCTGACATTCCTCCAACATTAAATGCAAATGAACAATTTTTTTAAAATTCCATTTATTGCATTATTTTTTTTATTTATTTATTTATATATATATTTTTTTCATTTCTTCACTCATAAAACAAATAAACCTAAACAACGTTTTTACTAAAAATGACTTTGTCTTTTCATATTTTAAGGCCGTATAAACTTAAGAAAAGGTTCAGGAAGATTAAACATATCTAGGTTGATTAGAAACATTATACATTATATATTATTCATTATTAAATGGCAAACTGTAAAAACCTCTAAATCCAAATCCTGTCAACTTGAAAACAAACACTAACATTAATGTTATAATGAAGTACAAAACGAGGGAGGATAAAAACGATTATTTTATTTTGCCTTAATTGATGAATAGAGTGGAATTTTATAGTTTTGCCTCCTTCTGGCCGGAAGATTATTATTGATTTTATGACGGAGAATGCGGGCCGGGGGGAATTTGGAACACTTTTGTATATATATATATATATATATATATATATATATATATATATATATATATATCATCATTCATTCATCATTCATTTTCTACCGCTATATCCGATCTTCCCTCGGGTCACGGGGAGTCTGTGTCTATCTCAGGCGTCTATGGTTATTAATGCAGGATACACCCTGGATGGAATGCCAACCCATCGCACACACACACACACACACACACTCATTCACACACACATTTACACACTAGGGACAATTTTTCCAAGGTGCCAATCAACCTACCGTGCATGTTTTTTGGACCGGGAGAGGAAACCGGAGAACCCGGAGAAAAAACCCCTGAGGCACGGGGAGAACATGCACAAACTCCACACACACATGGCCGAGACGGGAATCGAACCCGGACCCTGGTGGTGTGAGGCGAACGTGCTAACCACTAAACCACCGTGATATATATATATATATATATATATATATATATATATATATATATATATATATATATATATATATATATATCTATATATATATATATATATATATATATAGTATATGTGTGTGTGTGTGTGTGTGTGTGTGTGTGTGTGTAATCTGTAATCGCTGTAATATTTTCCGAGCTGCTCTCACACAGACGGAGTGTGTTATGGTTTAATTGGATTTTGTCGTTTGTGCCACTTTCCCTGAATAATTAAAGTCGGAAGCAAGAAAACGAACAACATTATTGTGGAAAAAAACGAAAACAGGCGAACATTTGTGTCCGCAGAGCCGAACCACATCCTGTACACCTTCCAAACTCCAAACTCCAGCGACCTCTGCACAGCTGGATCGTTTATTTAATCCACCCAGACCCGGAGCGTAAATGTTTCTGATGGGACTTGTGCACTTCGTAGGTCCTTAAAGTGTTTTCTGATTGGCTCTTTATTGAATAGAAACATAATAGGGTCCTGAATTAGAGCCCTGAGGTACACCTGTGGTTCATTCATTCATTCATTCATCTTCTACCTCTACCGCTTTATCCGATCTTCCCTCGGGTCACGGGGAGTCTGTGTCTATCTCAGGCGTCTATGGGGCATTAATGCAGGATACACCCTGGATGGAATGCCAACCCATCGCACACACACACACACACACACACACACACATCAACATCACACACACATTTACACACTAGGGACAATTTTCCAAGGTGCCAATCAACCTACCGTGCATGTTTTTGGACCGGGAGAGGAAACCGGAGAACCCGGAGAAAAAACCCCCTGAGGCACGGGGAGAACATGCACAAACTCCACACACACATGACCGAGACGGGAATCGAACCCGGACCCTGAAGGTGTGAGGCGAACGTGCTAACCACTAAACAACCTTGCCCCACACCTGTGGTTTATATATATATATATATATATATATATTAGAATTTTAGATGTTAGAAATGGTGAAATATCAGTGGGCTTTGTTTTTTGGTCTGGGAACAGGAAGCCATCTCCCTGCTAATGAATTACAGCGATGACAGAGTGCGGTCGGGATGAAAGCGAAGACGCATGACGGATCTTCACACGTCTCGGACGTAATGCCCGGCTGATTGAGTTAGCTGCAAGAAAGAACGAGCATAAAACAAATCAAATATAATTAAAGCAAATGAGGAGGATCCACAATTGCATTACTTCATCCATAAAAGCTCATAACATGGCGTCTGCTGCAGGACGAGCAGCGCTGCATGTCCGCCTCGCCGGGATCCGACCCTCAACACTGTCCCGCTCTCTGCTGCCTGACCCCAAAGTCCCATTACAACTGGTGAGAGGAGCCTCTATCTCTCTCTCACACACACACACACACACACACACACACCACACACACACACACACACACACACACACACACACACACACACAATAGTAATCTGATCTTCAGGGTGTGTATCTCTATATAAGCTCCACTCATACTCAGATATGGACAGTGGACAGGACACACACACCACACACACACACACACACACACACACACACTACACACACACACACACACACACACACACACACACACACACACACACACACACCGGCTCTCAGAAGGTAAGAAAGTAAGAAATCGTTTACTTTATAATCATTCAGTCACTTGTTGATGATGAAACTTTAGTTTATGACTTTTTTTTAAAAGAATTAAATCTCGCACTTTGTTACAGTTAATATTAGTAAATTAGTAAAATATTATTATTATTATTATTATTATTATTATTATTATAAGTAGTGTTTCTATTGTCAAATTTTCATAGGCACATTGCATTATTTGTATTTACAATAAAACAACACATTCATCATTTTTACATCTCTTCATTTGTTTTCCAGGTTATATATATATTTTACTAAAAAAAACAACAATATATATATAAATATATATAGATATATATATATATATATATATATATATATATATATATATATACAGTTAGACAGTGTTGAGTGTGTGCTGTGTGTATAATGTTTTACATCCACATTTTAAACTCTGTCCAGTAGCATCAATATACTACTACTACTAATAAACTATTTAAATAAATATATAAAATAATAAAAAAAACATTTCTTTTTCATTAAGATTTTTTTTTATATTCTATATTTTTATATTTATATATTTTTTAAAAAGTGTTCATAATAAAATGAGCCTCGGCGGTGAATGTATGAAAACCCAGGTTTGTTATCCAAATATTTGATTTGACGATGACAATAATAATAATAATAAAAAATAATAATGTGAAGTAGCAAAAAAACAAACAAAAATAATACAGTGGGAAATAAACAGTGGGTAAATAAAATGCAACAGGTAATAATGGGTTAAAAGTAAAGTTAATAATAACAGCATAAAATATTTTCAAACATTTCCAGCAGATTAAATTTCAGAAAAAAAGGAATTGAAACATACATAAAATATAAAAAATAATATAAAATAATAAAAGTAAAGCATAGAATAAAACAACGAATTTTTTCATTCTGATGTGTTTTATTTAAGAGATTTATTTATCACAGATTATTATTATTATTATTATTATTATTATTATTATTATTATTTCGATCTGAATGTTCTTGGCTCCTCTAGTTTCTCGTCTAGACGTCGTCTGTGTGTGTTGAGACGCCATGCGTCCGTCCAGGTCTCCGCCGAAGTTCACGCACGAGTACCAGAGTCTGAAGGACATGGACAGGAAGGGCGGCGCCTCGATGAGCGTCTTTGAGGTTTGCCATTTTCTTCGGAAAATTTTAGGGAAAATAAAATGGATTTCTAATTTGTGTTTTTGTTTGTTTGTTTGTTTGTTTGTTGCACAGTTGGCTTTAGAGGGCGACGCCCCGGCTCTGGAGGGTCACACGGGTAAACTGAGCGCGCGGGACGACGGCGGCGCGACGCCGATGCATTACGCCTCATCTAAAGGCCACACCCGAGTCATCGACCTCATCATCCAGATCGCCGGCACTCCGGGTCAGACACGAGTGTGTTTACTATTCCATCTGCAGATTTAACGCTTTCTTTATCGCACTTTATTTCTTTATCTTTATAAAGTTCTTTGCCACACTTAGAAGCAGAAACGACCCAGAATGCAATGCAATCCGTTTTTAGTAATCAATGAGAAAAATAATGTGTGCATTGTACACAACAAATAAACAACTATTTTCTACATCAGACAACCTGTTATGATGTAACAATGAAGTGGGCGGGGCTTAAAGCCTACCTCAAAGATCTATTAGTATTAGATAATGCAAAGGATTTTAAAATGATATATATATATATATATATATATATATATATATATATATATAATAATCTATTAGCAATATTTGTTCATGAATATTATTAAAAAATTATTTCTAACAATAAACTAAAGAAATATTGCAATTTTGAGCATTAGCAAATAAAAAATGAGATATTTACGTTTTGGCTATTATTGCTATTAATGCATATGCACATTAGTGTTTTAATTTTTTTATATCAGTTTATATAAATACACATTTAATATATTATTATAATATATATTTAGTATATTATATGTAATATAGATTTTAATAATGCAGACTTGTAAATACTGAACCCTTGTGTGGCCCGAGTGGATCCGGATGATGGAGTCGTCTGGGAATGCGTGTGGAAGTGTGTTATGATAATCTAATGTAGGTCTTGTGTAGAAACATATGAACTCGCTCGCTCGTGTTGATTAACTTGGCAGCTGTGTGTGTGTGTGTGTGTGTGTGTGTGTGTGTGTGTGTGTGCATGTGTGGGTGTGAGTGCAGAGCTGGATGTTGTGGATGATGAAGGGAACACTCCTCTGCACTGGGCGGTTCAGCAGGACCAGCGCGGGAGTTGTTTGACGCTCCTGAGTCTAGGGGCGAATCCCAACATCCTGAACAGAGCAGCGCTGTCACCTCTGCACCTCGCCGTCACCCTCCGACACAACCACATTCTGGAGGTCCTGAAGATCTCACACGCTCGCTCGCTCGTTACTTGTGTTAATAAATGATCTCGGACCGACCAATCACACATTAGGTGCCACCCATCGAGGAGGCGGGGCTTCGGATAGCTTTTATCTGCCCTCTTCAGCACGCCCCGCCCATTAGAGGCACAGATCACTTCACGTGATTAACGAGTGGCCGTACGATAACCTTTATAATAGTGAAAGGTTTCAAACGAATCTTTAAAGTGACTCATTCGTTCGTTTACTACTTGACTCCCATATAGATGATATGCAGTGATTCACGAATCGATATGTATCCGGGTTTTTTTGTTTGTTTGTTTGTTTGTTTTTTTGTCCCAAATCTTGTTACAATAAGTCACATGACCATAAAAACCAACCAAACGAACCAAACGAAGATATGAGACGTGACCCTACTCATTCTCATACTCCTTCATTACCATGATCCCGATTCAAAGAACCGAGTCACGACGACGATCCGGTCATGACATCGTTAAAATGACCTTCACACCTACATTTGACTTTGTTTTTGTTTGTTTTTTTTGCAGCAACTCCTGACACACAGTCAGACGGATGTGAACATCGAGGGCGACCTGGGAAACACACCTTTAACCCTCGCCGCTTCCGTGGACAACCACGAGGCCCTTCTTACCCTGGTAACGCACAAACACGAGATAACGAACTCCTGCAGGCACGAACGCAGGGAAATCAATCAACAGGAAGCATCGACCATATAAGGAAAAAAACGCCCAGTATGAGAGTAATTAAATCTGTAGAATGAAGTTTTTCGACCACAAAGTATTCCATCTAATCGCAGGGTTTGAAGACGATACACACACACACACACACACACACACACACACACACACACACACGTCTTCAAGCCATTTAATAGTTCTGCACAATTATCCATTATCCATTAGCAACATCAATAACAGCTCTTCACTTCTTCTCCTAATCACTCTTAAGTGTTCTCCAACTTTCCCGCTGCCGCACCGAGGTTAAACTCTGCATTCCGATTGGTCGGAAGATGCCGAATCTTTAACGCCATCTTCGTATTTATTAAATAGCATTAAAAGCTTTTAAAAGTTCCGTAAAGTGACGAGCTTTCCGTAAAAGTTCCGTAAACGATGACGATTTTTTTTTTTTTCTTTTTTCTCACTTTTTTCTCATTCAATTCCGTCCACTCTTATAAGGGAGGGAGGGGGTGTGGCTCAGTGGTCTGAGGCGCTGGGCTGCTGATGCCGGAAGACCTAGGTTCGCCCCGGTATCGAAGACCCTTAACCGGTTGCTCCGGGTATCATGCAACCCTGCTGCGCTCTGACCCCACCGAATACCAACGCGCTCATCAAGCTGGATATGCGATCGATGATTGAAGCTGACCCCAAAGATTTCACTGTGCTGTAACGTATATGTGACCAATAAAGGATATTATTATTATTATTATTATTATTATTATTATATAAGAAGCTCCAATTTTCCGAGACGATGCTCCACAGGATTTGGTGGAGATTCACATGAAGGGAAAATGTCATTCTGCAGGACCGAAGGACGCCCGATACGATTGTGTCCCTTTTTGTGGAAGGCCCGACATGGAGTGCCAATACTTTTGCCCACGTTAGAAAGTGATTAAGCGTGATTGATTAAGACCCGTTAACCATATAAGGGGAAAAAAATCTGTACGTTGCGTAACATCAGCGAGAACAGGAGTGTGTTTATTTCACGATGTTTTAATGTAACTATAAACGGATAAAAATAACCAATACGTGTAATACATCAGCGTTTGAGATCTGAGATCTTGGATCCAGTACAGGAACGGAGCCGGATTGTTCTGCCAGAACAAGCTGGGTCACTTCCCCGTCCACGCCGCAGCCTTCGCCGGAGCCCGGAGATGCCTGGAGGTGGTTCTGCAGAAAGGTCAGAGGTCATCTTGCGGCTTGACTTGTGAGTTTACGAGTGGATGTATAAAAACGCCGGAATGTTTTTGGACAGGAGAGGAGTCGGGCGTTCCCATGGAGACGCACATTAACTACCTGGACAAATCCATCAGCACGCCGCTTCACCTGGCCGTGCGAGGAGGAAACCTCGAGGTCATCAAACTCTGCATCGCTCACGGAGCCAACATCGACCAGCAGCAGGTAGAGATGCAGTTTCATTTCTGTCCACTAGGGGGGGGGCGTAATACCATCACTGCAATACAGTGTAGTAATACAAAAGCATTCATATCTGCCGATAACGAGGTCCGGCTTGCGATTGGTCGGAAGGCGATGATTGATGCTTCTAATGTAAGAAGACGTTTGTGCAACGTTCATGGAAGGAGTCTCCAGTGTCAGACGTGGAGAACGTCCCTGATTTGCCTTTCTTCCTTTCTCAGTGCGATAAATCCACCGCACTGCACTTCGCCTGCACTCAGGGAGCCATCGAAGCCGTCACGGTGATGCTCCAGACGTACGAGAGAACGTGCGACGTCGTCAACATCACCGACGGAGCGTTCCAAACGCCGCTGCATAAGTAATCGCACCCCGTTTACGAGCTCGGAGACAAGCGGAGGGTTATTTATTCGATTTAGTCAAGGGAAAATGGTCGTCATGACACCCCGTTCCGTCCCTCTCTCTCTCTCTCTCTCTCTCTCTCTCTCTATTCCAGGGCGGCCATTTTCGACCACTACGACCTGGTGGAGTATCTGATCTCACAGGTGAGACGCCTAGCGTACAGCTGATATGTACAGCTGATATGTAATCTATCGCCCTGATTGGCTAACTATATATATATATATATATATATATACATATATATATATATATATATATATATATATATTCATTCATCTTCCCTCGGGTCACGGGGAGTCTGTGTCTATCTCAGGCGTCTATGGGCATTAAGGCAGGATACACCCTGGATGGAATGCCAACCCATCACCCACACACACACACACACACACACATTCATACACTAGGGACAATTTTCCAAGGTGCCAATCAACCTACCGTGCATGTTTTTGGACCGGGGGAGGAAACCGGAGAACCCGGAGAAAAACCCCCTGAGGCACGGGGAGAACATGCACAAACTCCACACACACATGGCCGAGACGGGACTCGAACCCGGACCCTGGCGGTGTGAGGCGAACGGTGCTAACCACTAATCCACCACCGTGCCCCCTTATATATATTATATATATAAATATATATTTAACGTATATATTTAACGGACGTACGTTTCAGGGAGCCGACATCGACTTCACCGACTGCAAAGGCCACTCGCCGCTGCTGCTAGCGACCAGCTGCGGAGCGTGGAGGAGCGTCAACCTGCTGCTGTCACACGGTAACCTCCAGAGAGGACGTTTTAATGCAGCACAAATACTCCGTAGCTTACGTAGAAATTTTTTGGCCGTCTGTGCTTTACAGGAGTGAAATTATCTGTACTTTCGACTAAAAATAAATAAATAAATAAATGCATAAATAAACGAAGTCTTACGAAATAAACGACCGAGAAACGAGAGTGAATGCGATCGGATGAGCCAAATAAAATAAATAAATAAACTAAATGTAAACGCCTCAGTGAGAGTCATGTACGATCGGATGAGATGTAAACATGTACCATTGAGACCCCCTATTGTGACAACGAACCACGTTACACTCCGGTGTTGGGGGTCGTTATTATTTATACACTCGTTTATCAAACGCGTGTTTTCTCTTCGTCCTCCGTTACAGAGAAAACGCTGGATTTGATACGTCAACATTTACAGAAAGCCGAGAATTTATACTTGTGTAGAAGTAAATGCGAATACATTCATGGCATTTCTGCAGACGCCCTTATCCAGAGCGACTTACAACTGAGCAATTAAGGGTTAAGGGCCTTGCTCAAGGGCCCCCACTAGTGGTGGTTGTGGGGTTTGAACCTGCAATCTTCTGGTGCACACCTTACCACTAAGCCACGACCTCCCTATACTTGTGACGTGTTTGAATACTTGTTTGTGTTTGGGTTTAAGGTGCTGATCTGACGGTTAAAGACAAGGCAGGATGTAACTTTCTGCATCTCGCCATCCTGCAGCCCAGAGGTCTGAAGAACCTTCCAGCAGAAGTTCTCCAGGTGAATCACAATCCTGATTAACACACTCTTCTCACACACACACACACACACACAGAGGAATGACGTTATAATAATAAAAAAAAAAAAAGAAATATTTGCTGCCCCCTAGTGTTCAACACTACAGTACTGCATCGCTGGCATTACAACAGGCGTTTCCACAGCCACGCCCACTTTCCAAGTGAGGGAAAAGTTGATGTTCATGTTCAGGATCATGCGGTTCTTATCACGGGGCTTCAGCCAAAAGCAGATGTTTGTTTGTTGACACCGTAGTGAGTTATTATTTATTTATTTGTTTATTTATCCATCTCGTGCTGCAGAACGAGAGTGTGAGGGATCTGCTGAATGATGAAGACTCGGAGGGATGCACTCCTCTTCACTACGCCTGCAGGCTGGGAATCCCGGACTCGGTGAAGAACATGCTCGGCCTGGAGGTGTCACTCGACCAGAAGTCCAAGCAGAAGAAATCAGCCTTGCACTTTGCAGCCGAGTAAGTGAATGGAGAGAGAGAGAGAGAGAGAGAGAGAGAGAGAGAGAGAGGAACCTGTAGAGGAACCTGTAGAGGAACTTGTAGAGGAATTTGTAGAGGAACCTGTAGAGGAACCTGTAGAGGAACTGTAGAGGAACCTGTAGAGGAACTTGTAGAGGAATCTGTAGAGGAACCTGTAGAGGAACCTGTAGAGGAACTTGTAGAGGAACCTGTAGAGGAACCTGTAGAGGAACTTGTAGAGGAACCTGTATACATAGAGGGTTATACATCCATATACATAGAGGGTTAAAAGGCCGTCACGAAGTCCGGCGTCTGAGCTCCGTGTCCAAAAGCAGGAGATCACAGGTTCACCATAGCTTTTTGCAGGTACGGGAGGATCAACACGTGCCACCGCCTCCTGGAGACCATGACAGACACGCGTCTGCTGAATGAGGGCGACGAGAAGGGCATGACGCCGTTACACCTGGCGTCACACGGCGGTCACGTTAAAGTGGTGGAGCTGCTCCTCAGGAAAGGTGCTCTGTTCCACAGGTACAGGACGCGTGATCGAGATGAGATTCGAACTGACGACCTCGTGAATTCTGACGCTGTTTGTTTTCTGCCGTGTGCAGCGATTATAAAGGCTGGTCCTGTTTACATCACGCCGCTGCCGAGGGCTTCACGCAGACCATGGACAGCTTACTGGTGTCCAACATCAAGCTCCTGGACAAGAGCGACGGTGACGGAGTAGGTCTCATGATCTTTATAACGTGAGTATTAGGAATAGTGATGTCGACATGACAGCTGGTGCATTGTGGGATGTGTCGCGGCAGAACACGGCGCTGCACATGGCGGCGAGAGCCGGACACGTCGCTGCCGTTCGCCTGCTGCTGGCCAGAGGAGCTCAGATCCTGCTGAACCGCAGCGACGCCTCCTTCCTGCACGAGGCCATTCACAACGCCAGGAAAGACGTCACCATCGCCGTGATCGACAGCGACAGGTGCGCTACCATCAATCCCATAATGCACTGATGAAGAAGGGATGAGATTTAGTGCTATAGACGGAGGCGTGGCCTCTTTCTATCATTTTATTCAAGGAGGCGTGGTCTCTGTCTGGCATTCTTATTGAAAGAGGCGTGGCCTCTGTGTCCGTCAATCTTATTGAAGGAGGCGTGGTCTCTATCTATCATTTTATTCAAGGAGGCGTGTCTCTGTCTGTCACTCTTATTGAAGGAGGCGTGGCTTCTATCTATCATTTTATTCAAGGAGGTGTGTCTCTGTGTCTGTTAGTCTTATTGAAGCGTGGTCTCTCTGTCTGGAGGCGTGGCTTCTATCTATTATTGAAGGAGGCGTGGTCTCTATCTATCATTTTATTCAAGGAGGCGTGTCTCTGTCTGTCTGACATTCTTATTGAAGGAGGCGTGGCTTCTATCTATCATTTTATTCAAGGAGGCGTGTCTCTGTCTGTCATTCTTATTGAAGGAGGCGTGGCCTCTGTATCTATCATTTTATTCAAGGAGGCGTGTCTCTGTCTGTCACTCTTATTGAAGGAGGCGTGGCTTCTATCTATCATTTTATTCAAGGAGGTGTGTCTCTGTGTCTGTTAGTCTTATTGAAGGAGGCGTGGTCTCTCTGTCTGACATTCTTATTGAAAGAGGCGTGGCCTCTATCATTTTATTCAATGAGGCGTGTCTCTGTCTCTGTCTGTCTTATTGAAGGAGGCGTGGTCTCTATCTAGCATTTTATTCAAGGAGGCGTGGCCTCTGTGTCTGTCAGTCTTATTGAAAGAGGCGTGGTCTCTATCTATCATTTTATTCAAGGAGGTGTGTCTCTGTGTCTGTTAGTCTTATTGAAGGAAGCGTGGTCTCTATCATTTTATTCAATGAGGTGTGTCTCTGTGTCTGTTAGTCTTATTGAAGGAGGCTGTCTCTATCTATCATTTTATTCAAGGAGGCGTGTCTCTGTCTGTCACTCTTATTGAAGGAGGCGTGGTCTCTATCTATCATTTTATTCAAGGAGGCGTGGTCTCTGTCTGTCAGTCTTATTGAAGGAGGCGTGGCCTCTTTCTATCGTTTTATTCAAGGAGGTGTGGCCTCTGTGTCTAACAGTATTATTAAAGGAGGCGTGGCCTCTAACAGTTAATCAGTTAAATTGAAGGTGTTGATGATGTGTGTTTACTGTCGTACAGGAACGAGGAGGCCTTCACCATGTTTAAAGTGACCTCGGCCAAACGCTGCCCTGTCCTGGACATGACGAGTTTCTCGAGTGTTTTAAGGCCAGTTGAATAAAAAATACACCGATTACCAAACAACATGCAATTTCTACAATACATCAATGTCCTGGACATGATCGAGTTTCTCCCCGAGTGTTTTCTCCCCGAGTGTTCAGTTAAGGAATAAAAAATCACCGATTCTTGATACACAAATGTACAATTTCTTGATACAACAGCGTCAATTCTACAATATCAATTCTACAATTCTACAATGTCAATTCTACAACGTCAATACAACGTCAATTCTACACGTCAATTCTACAATCAATTCTACAATGTCAATTCTACAATGTCAATTCTACAATATCAATTCTACAATGTCAATTCTACAATGTCAATTCTACAACGTCAATTCTACAATATCAATTCTACAACGTCAATTTTACAATATCAATTCTACAACATCAATTCTACAATATCAATTCTACAATGTCAATTCTACAACAATTCTACAACGTCAATTCTACAATTCTACAACGTCAATTCTACAACATCAATTCTACAACGTCAATTCTACAATATCAATTCTACAACGTCAATTCTACAATGTCAATTCTACAACGTCAATTCTACAATGTCAATTCTACAACGTCAATTCAATACAACGTCAATTCTACAATGTCAATTCTACATTCTACAATGTCTACAACATCAATTCTACATTCTACGTCAATTCTACAACGTCAATTCTACAAACGTCAATTCTACAACATCAATTCTACAACATCAATTCTATCAATTCTACAATATCAATTCTACAATGTCAATTCTACAATGTCAATTCAATTCTACAATTCTACAACGTCAATTCTACAACGTCAATTCTACAATGTCAATTCTACAATATCAATTCTACAATGTCAATTCTACAATGTCAATTCTACAATGTCAATTCTACAATGTCAATTCTACAATATCAATTCTACAATGTCAATTCTACAATGTCAATTCTACAATGTCAATTCTACAATGTCAATTCTACAATGTCAATTCTACAATGTCAATTCTACAACGTCAATTCTACAACATGTCAATTCTACAACATCAATTCTACAATGTCAATTCTACAACATCAATTCTACAACGTCAATTCTACAATGTCAATTCTACAATGTCAATTCTACAATGTCAATTCTACAATGTCAATTCTCAATTCTACAATGTCAATTCTACAATGTCAATTCTACAATGTCAATTCTACAATACAATTCTACAACGTCAATTCTACAATATCAATTCTACAATGTCAATTCTACAATGTCAATTCTACAACATCAATTCTACAACGTCAATTCTACAATATCAATTCTACAACATCAATTCTACAACATGTCAATTCTACAATGTCAATTCTACAATGTCAATTCTACAATGTCAATTCTACAACATCAATTCTACAACATCAATTCTACAATGTCAATTCTACAATACAACGTCAATTCTACAATATCAATTCTACAATATCAATTCTACAATACAACATCAATTCTACAATATCAATTCTACAATGTCAATTCTACAATGTCAATTCTACAATACAACGTCAATTCTACAATATCAATTCTACAATGTCAATTCTACAATATCAATTCTACAATGTCAATTCTACAATGTCAATTCTACAATGTCAATTCTACAATGTCAATTCTACATTCTACAATGTCAATTCTACAATATCAATTCTACACATTCTACAATCTACAATATCAATTCTACAATATCAATTCTACAATTCTACAATGTCAATTCTACAATGTCAATTCTACAATATCAATTCTACAATGTCAATTCTACAATGTCAATTCTACAATGTCAATTCTACAATATCAATTCTACAACATCAATTCTACAATATCAATTCTACAATGTCAATTCTCATGTCAATTCTACAATGTCAATTCTACAATTCTACAACGTCAATTCTACATTCTACAATGTCAATTCTACAATATCAATTCTACAATATCAATTCTACAATATCAATTCTACAACGTCAATTCTACAACGTCAATTCTACAACGTCAATTCTACAATGTCAATTCTACAACATCAATTCTACAATGTCAATTCTACAACGTCAATTCTACAACATCAATTCTACAACATCAATTCTACAATATCAATTCTACAACATCAATTCTACAACATCAATTCTACATTCTACAATATCAATTCTACAACAATATCAATTCTACAACATCAATTCTACATTCTACATGTCAATTCTACAACATCAATTCTACAACACATTCTACATCAATTCTACATTCTACATCAATTCTACAACGTCAATTCTACAATGTCAATTCTACAATGTCAATTCTACACACGTGATCCAGAGAAATGTGTGTTTTTCTTCCTGCAGCATCTCTTAGACACCTGCATTAAAGAGTCGGAGGACGACGTGAACTCCTGCAGCTACTACGTGAGTTTCTCCTCCGAACCGATGCGTTAATCCACGTCTGTTTTAACGTCGCGTTAATGCGTCTCTCTCCTGTAATCTCGCACGCTAATCCCAGTCTCTTGCTGTGTTTCGTGCACAGCTGGAATATAATTTCGAGTGGCTTCAGCAGCCGATAAAGTACGCAAAGAAATCTGAGCAGACAGAGAGCGGAGACAATTACAAACCCCTGGCTGCTCTGAACGTCAGTATTTTAACCACAAAATGACTAATTATCACAGATACATAACATAATAATAATAATAATAATAATAATAATAATAATAATAACAACATTTAATTCTATATAAACTCTACTCTTCTCCCTGGCGGTGTTCAGGCCATGGTGGAGTTCAATCGTGTGGATTTACTGACTCATCCAGTCTGCAAGAAATATCTGGAAATGAAATGGTGAGTGATCAGTTCTATAAATCACCTCTAATCTCAACTGATAATCCCGGTCTCCTGTGTTAATTCCTGTGATTCCGGTAACGTCATCGACTAATCCTTGTCTTTCTTTATACATGCATGTTAATTAATCCCTCTTCCTATATATAAACTCCTCTCCTGTAATCTCACCGGATAATCCCAGTCTATTGTAATCTCACACCATAATCTCCTGTAATCTCAATCATAATCCCATCTCCTGTAATCTCACATCATAATCCCAATCTCCTGTAATCTCATAATCCCGCCTCCTGTAATATCAAATCATAATCCCGCCTCCTGTAATCAATCATAATCCCAATCTCCTGTAATCCTCATAATCCCGCCTCCTGTAATCATCAATCATAATCCCAATCTCCTGTAATCTCACATCATAATCCCAATCTCCTGTAATCTCAAGTCATAATCCCAATATCCCTTAATATCACATCATAATCCCGCCTCCTGTAATCTCACATCATAATCCAAATCTCCTGTAATCTCAACTCATAATCCCGTCATAATAATCTTAATATCAATAATCCCCCTATCACATCATATCAATCCCGCCTCCTGTAATATCATCATAATCCCGCCTCCTGTAATCTCACATCATAATCCCAATATCCTGTAATCTCACATCATAATCCCAATCCTGTAATATCACATCATAATCCCGCCTCCTGTAATCTCAAATCATAATCCCATAATCTCCTGTAATCATAATCATAATCCATCACATCATAATCCCAATCTCCTGTAATCTCAATCATAATCCCAATATCCCTTAATATCACATCATAATCCCGCCTCCTGTAATCTCAAATCATAATCCCAATATCCTGTAATATCACATCATAATCCCAATCTCCTGTAATCTCAAATCATAATCCCAATATCCTGTAATCTCACATCATAATCCCAATCTCCTGTAATCTCAAGTCATAATCCCAATATCCCTTAATATCACATCATAATCCCGCCTCCTGTAATCTCACATCATAATCCAAATCTCCTGTAATCTCAAATCATAATCCCAATCTCCTGTATATCACATCATAATCCCGCCTCCTGTCATAATCCCAATATCTGTAATATCATCATAATCCCGCCTCCTGTAATCTCAAATCATAATCCCAATATCCTGTAATATCACATCATAATCCCGCCTCCTGTAATCTCACAATCATAATCCCGCCTCCTGTAATCTCATAATCATCAATCCCAATATCCTGTAATAATCATCCCAATCTCATCCTGTAATAATCCCGCCTCCTGTAATCATCAATCTATTGTAATCATAATCCCGCCTCCTGTAATCTCAAATCATAATCCCAATATCCTGTAATATCACATCATAATCCCAATCTCCTGTAATATCACATCATAATCCCGCCTCCTGTAATATCACATCATAATCCCGCCTCCTGTAATCTCACATCATAATCCCAATCTCCTGTAATATCAAATCATAATCCCGCCTCCTGTAATCTCAAATCATAATCCCAATCTCCTGTAATATCACATCATAATCCCGCCTCCTGTAATCTCACATCATAATCCCAATATCCTGTAATAATATCACTGTAATATAATCATAATCCCGCCTCGTGTAACTTCACCTGTTAATCCCAGTCTATTGTAATCTCACATTATAATCCCAATCTCCTGTTAATCTCTAACTAATATAATCTCACTTGATAATCTCCATCTACTGTAATTTCACCTGTTAATCCCAATCTATTGTAATCTCACATTATAATCCCCATTTTCTGTAATCTCACAATATAATCCCCATTTTCTGTAATCCCACCAGATAATCCCACTCTCCTGTTAACTAATATAACGTTACTTGATAATCTCTTTTAATCTGAGACGTGCTGTAAAAGGGAAAGAATAATCCTCAGCGTGTATGAAGGTGTACTGCGTGATACTGAGGCGTGGTTCTCACTCAGGCATGCGTACGGTGTGAAAGCTCACCTGCTCAATATGACCATGTACACACTGGGCGTTTTCCCGCTCACTTACCTGATCGTCAATCTGAGACCTCACCTGAGCGTGGAGAGAAACATCACCACCGTCAACATGGTCACCAAATCTCTCGACAAGGTACAACAGCCCCGCCCACATTATTCCAAACTCTATACACGGCTGGACGTCTAGTCTGAATGCTGGAGTGTGATTGGATGGAAGTTCAGGTGTGTATAGTGGATTGTGATTGGTTGGAAGTAGAGGTGTGCATAGTGGATTGTGATTGGAATTGGAAGGTGTGTATAGTGGATTGTGATTGGCTGGAATGGCTGGATGTGATTGTAGGTGTGAATATGTGTGGATGTGATTGATTGGCTGGAAGTTCAGGCATGAATGCTGGATTGTGATTGGATAGAAGTTCTGGTGTGTATAGTGGATTGTGATTGGATGGAAGTTCAGGTGTAAATGTGGATTGTGATTGGCTGGAGTTCAGGTGTGAATGCTGGATTGTGATTGGATGGAAGTTCTGGTGTGTATAGCTGGATTGTGATGGATGAAGTTCAGGTTGTGAATGATGGAGTGAATTGGCTTGGAGGTCAGGTGTGTATAGTGGATTGTGATTGGATGGAAGTTCCGGTGTGTATATTGGAATGTGATTGGCTGGAAGTTCAGGCATGAATACTGGATTATGATTGGATGGAAGTTCCGGTGTAAATGCTTGATTGTGATTGGAAGGAACTTCAGGTGTGACTGTTGGATTGTGATTGGATGGAAGTTCACGTGTGAATGCTGGATTGTGAATGGAAGGAACTTCAGGTGTGAATGCTGGGTTGTGGTTGGCTGGAAGTTCAGGTGTGTATAGTGGATTGTGATTGGATGGAAGTTCAGGCATGAATGCTGCATTGTGTATCATGTGTATCATGTGTAAATGCTTGATGTGTTCGGATGTGTGTAAATGCTTGAT
>JACRUU010000027.1:27796690-27799190 GCA_030449085.1 Kryptopterus vitreolus | reverse complement strand
GTCACTCTCACGTCCACACACTGGGGACAATCAATCACCTACCGTGCATGTTTTTTGGACCGGGGGGAGGAAACCGGAGAACCCGGAGAAAAACCCCCTGAGGACACGGGGAGAACATGCACAAACTCCACACACACATGGACCGAGATACGGGAATTCGAACCCGGACCCTGTGAGGCGAACGTGCTAACCACTAAACCGACCGTGTCCCACTTCGTGCAATGAATCACGATTATATATTTGAATCTATAGACAGACTGATTATTATAATGATGTTTATTATAATTATTATTATTATTATTATTATTATTATTATAAAGCAGCTCCGTAACGCCGGCGCTGTTCACGCCGCTGAACTCTTTATCCCGAGTCTCTCTTTTGAACAAAAAAAAAAATCCCGAAAGTTTTCTTTCTGTTTGTCGGGAGGGAAAACACACACACACACACACACACACAACACACACACACACACACACACACACACACCACACACACACACAGAGAAACGAGCGCATGGCAGCACAACAATAGCGTCGGTAACGAAGTGCGGAGTGGAAATGCAGCTGTTCAAATAAGACGCGCGCCGCGTGCATCTGGAGGCCGGATGAGTCACGATGTAAAGCGTCTTATGACATATCAACAAGTGCTGCCTCCCAGGATTTGCCTTGTGCAGATGAATAGATGGGGAGCAGGGTGGGGTGACGGAGGGAGGGATGGATGGATGGATGGAGGGATGGCGGGAGGGAGGGAGGGAGGGAGGGGAGAAGCAAATACCTTAAACAGCTTCCTAAAGCCTGCGTGAAAAGGCTGCTTGAGAGAGGAGAGGAGAGACGATGGCCGTCCGATGGGAAAGATCCACAAGGCTCCACTTTCTGCTCTCATGCATGTGAATTAACTTGTCAGAGGGTAAACACGGAGGTATTACAGATGAAAGACGAGCCACCGGAGAAGGAATTCCATCTCGGGGTGAAACGACTGATTGGTTAACAGTTTTTTTTTTTCTTTCTTTTTTTTTTTTTTACCAACAAAGCGACGAATCTCGTAAAAAACGCAAAATTTAAAACGTTTTTTTTTTTTTCCCGTCCTGATGATGTGTTGGGTTGTGTGTGTGTGTGTGTGTGTGTGTGTGTGTGTGTGGGTGTGTGTAAACGTGGGAGGGTTAAACAACGCGGTGACAGGAGAAAAGCTAGTGAAGTTTTATTTGCCGGCTCTCGGGGGTTCTCTGGTGGGAAATTAAACGCACGGGGAAGAGAAACGCGTCACTGATGCGTACGTTTAAAACGTCCCATTCTGATCCCAAACCCACCCCCCCCCCTCCCCCTCCCCCCCACCCAACCCTCACGGGTCCTGAAATGTGACCGATTATTATTATTATTATTATTATTCATTCATTCATTCATCTTCTAGCGCTTTATCCGATCTTCCCTCGGGTCACGGGGAGTCTGTGTCTATCTCAGGCGTCTATGGGCATTAAGGCAGGATACACCCTGGATGGAATGCCAACCCATCGCAGGACACACACACACACACACACACACACACACACACATTCATACACTAGGGACAATTTTCCAAGGTGCCAATCAACCTACCGTGCATGTTTTTGGACCGGGGGGGGAGGAAACCGGAGAACCCGGAGAAAAACCCCCTGAGACACGGGGAGAACATGCACAAACTCCACACACACATGGCCGAGACGGGAATCGAACCCGGATCCTGGCGGTGTGAGGCGAACGTGCCCCTATTATTTTTTATTATTAACTTTATTTGGCTTCCACCACTTTTTGATGAGGTTCCTGTGAGGGGGTTGATGGCTCTGGAGTGATAGGAGCGAATGAAGGGGTGATGGTGATGGTGTTGGTGTTGGAGAGAGGGGGGGTCGGTGGGGGAGGGGGGGGTTGTAAAGGGTTTTGGGTGGGGGGTTTGTTTTCCTCTCTCGGCTGAATGTTTAGAGAACGTTTTCACATTCAGACACAGCTTCAGAGCCGGTAACACAGCGCCACAGCAACACACACACACTGGCATCCTAATGAAAAACCACACCGCTCTAAAGGTTAAACACCAGAATGTCTGCTCACTTGCTTTTCTCTCTCTCTCTCTCTCTCGATCTCCCTCTCTCTCTCTCTCTCAATCTCTATGTCTCACTTCTCTCTCCCTCTCTCTCCTCTCTCTCTTTTTTCTCTCTCCTTTTTCTCTCTCTCTCCTCTATCTCTCTTTCTCTCTCTTTCCCTCTCTCTTGCTTCTCTCTCCCTCTCGTCTCTCTCTCTCTCTCTCCATCTCTCACTATCACTCTCTCTCTCTCTAGTCCCCTTTGTAGAGGGAGGGAGGGAAAGAGGAGGTCGGAGCGGGGAGGCGGGAGGGGGAAAGAGAGTCAGGGGTGGCGACGAGGGGAGGAAAAAGATAGAGAGGGGAGATCACTAGAGAGAAGAGGGAGATAAATGGGGGAAGTGGGCCCTCCAGAGATGAGAGGTCTGAGGGAGAAGTGAGGATCTAGAGATCT
>JACRUU010000027.1:27776690-27791690 GCA_030449085.1 Kryptopterus vitreolus | reverse complement strand
GGGACACGGTGGTTTAGCGGTTAGCACGTTCGCCTCACACCGCCAGGGTCCGGGTTCGATTCCCATCTCGGCCATGTGTGTGTGGAGTTTGTGCATGTTCTCCCGAGGTGCCTCAGGGGGTTTTTTTCTCCGGTTTCGTTCTCCGGTTTCCTCCTCCCCCGGTCCAAAAAACATGCACGGTAGGTTGATTGGCACCTTGGAAAATTGTCCCTAGTGTATGAATGTGTGTGTGTGTGTGTGTGTGTGTGTGTGATGGGTTGATATTCCATCCAGGGTGTATCCTGCCTTAATACCCATAGACGCCTGAGATAGACACAGACTCCCCGTGACCCGAGGGAAGATCGGATAAAGCGCTAGAAGATGAATGAATGAATGAATGAATGAGTTAATATACCTGGTAGGTATAGATAATTAGTATTGATAGTTAGTATACAGGGTTAGTATTGATAATTGGTGTAGATAATTAGTATAGATAATTAGTATTGATATAGTATTGATAGTTAGTATAGTAATAGTTTATGAAGTTTACAGTATCCGGTGCTTGGGCCCCTGCTCGCTCTCTCTGTGTATCACTTTGATTGGTAAAATCTGCCCGAGATGAGATTGAGGGTGAAAGGTCGTTCAGTTTCAGGTTTTCTCTGCAGAAATGTGTCCGTCCGGAGGGAGGAGAAAAAAAAAAGGGAAAGAGTAGGAAAAAAAAAATTGCGAAATCAAAATAAATCTTATTAGTGATCAGTAAGCACGCATTAGCGCTAATTCCTGTACACATTTCCCATCAAATCGGATCGGCTCGGGGGCGTCTCGCAGCTCGGGGGCGTTATTCACGGCTGCTCGCTCTCATTCCACTCGCTTTTCTGACGTGGGGGGGGTGATGTGGTGTTTGTGTCCGGTTATGATTTAATTTCTTTCATTTTTATACACAATTTAACGAAAAAAGGAGTATAAAGTCCTGATAGAGATCAAAGCCACCATCATCATCATCATCATCATCATCAGTAGCGTGAACTTTTCCTTTCACGGCTCTTTCAAGGCTTTTTCTTCGTTCTCCGTGCCGGGCTTCACTTCCTAACAAGCCGAGACACATTGTGTAAACATTACAAACGGTTAGTCACACAGACTTCACACACTGCTTTGCTAATTGTTTGAATAAAGTGTCAAAATAAAACGCACCCCCCCCCGCCGAGGGCGAGCGCGCACAGGCTCGCCACCAATAAGACCAGTTCAACCACAGGAAACCAGGAAAAAAAGATCCCACAGCGTGCCGACAGGATGACGGGAATGATTACTTACTGACTTACCAGTTCAGGTACAAACCCCCAGCGTGGTGGATTAGCGCTGCGTATAAACGTGTGCGGTGTGTTAACGGCAGTGAGGCACTGAATCCTGGAATGTGATTGGTCAGAAAGTGGCGATTCAATTCTACCCACGACAGCTTAAACGTCAAACTTAAATGCACACTAACTGTAGAATCCCAGAACAGTTATAAATACAGTTATAAATACATTGAACAGTACTTTTACCACAGGGAACAGGAAGAAGTCTCCAGTGTCAGTGTAGTGTCAGTGTAGTATCGGTGCAGTGGTAGTGTCGGTGCAGTGGTAGTGTCGGTGTAGTGTCAGTGCAGTGGTAGTGTCGATGCAGTGGTAGTGTAGGTGTAGTGGTAGTGTCTGTGCAGTGGTAGTGTCGGTAGTGGTAGTCGGTCAGTTGTAGTGTCGGTGCAGTGGTAGTGTCGGTGCAGTGGTAGTGTAGTGGTAGTGTCGCAGTGTAGTGTCGGTGGTAGTGTCGGTGTAGTGGTAGTGTGTCAGTGGTAGGTGTGCAGTGGTAGTGTCGGTGTAGTGGTAGTGTGTGCAGTGGTAGTGTCGGTGCAGTGGTAGTGTCGGTGCAGTGGTAGTGTCGGTGTAGTGTCAGTGCAGTGGTAGTGTCGGTGCAGTGGTAGTGTCGGTGTAGTGTCGGTGCAGTGGTAGTGTCGGTGCAGTGGTAGTGTCGGTGCAGTGGTAGTGTCAGTGCAGTGGTAGTGTCGGTGTAGTGTCAGTGCAGTGGTAGTGTCGGTGTAGTGTCGGTGCAGTGCAGTGGTAGTGTCGGTGCAGTGGTAGTGTCAGTGGTAGTGCAGTTGTAGTGCAGTGGTAGTGTCGTAGTGCGGTGTAGTGGTAGTGTCGGTGCGGTGTAGTGGTAGTGTCAGTGGTAGGTCGGTGCAGTGGTAGTGTCAGTAGTAGGTCGGTGCAGTGGTAGTGTCGGTGCAGTCGGTGGAGTGTGTGCAGTGGTAGTGTCGGTGGTGTAGTGGTAGTGTCGGTCGGTGCAGTGGTAGTGGTAGTGTCGGTGGCAGTGGTAGTGTCAGTGGGTGCAGTGGTAGTGTCGGTGTAGTGTCGGTGCAGTGTCGGTGGTAGTGTCGGTGCAGTGTAGTGTCGGTGCAGTTGTAGTGTCGGTGCAGGTAGTGTCGGTGCAGTTGTAGTCGGTGCAGTTGTAGTGTCGGTGCAGTTGTAGTGTCGGTGCAGTGGTAGTGTCGGTGCAGTTATAGTGTCGGTGCAGTGGTAGTGTCAGGGTAGTGCAGTGGTAGTGTCGGTGTAGTGTGTGCAGTGGTAGTGTCGGTGCAGTGGTAGTGTCAGTGGTAGTGTCGGTGCAGTGGTAGTGTCGGTGTAGTGTCAGTGGTAGTGCAGTGGTAGTGTCGGTGCAGTGGTAGTGTCGAGTGGTAGTGCAGTTGGTAGTGTCGGTGCAGTGGTAGTGTCGGTGCAGTGGTAGTGTCAGTGCGGTGTAGTGGTAGTAGTGGTAGTGTCGGTGCGGTGTAGTGGTAGTGTCAGTGGTAGTGCAGTGTCGGTAGTAGTGTCGGTGCAGTGGTAGTGTCAGTGGTAGTGCAGTGTAGTAGTGTCGGTGCAGTGGTAGTGTCGGTGTCAGTGGTAGTGTCAGTGGTAGTGCAGTAGTGGTAGTGTCGGTGCAGTGGTAGTGGTGTGCAGTGCAGTGGTAGTCGGTCAGTGGTAGTGCGGTGTAGTGGTAGTGTCGGTGCAGTGGTAGTGTCGGTGCAGTGGTAGTGTCGGTGTAGTGGTAGTGTCGGTGTAGTGGTAGTGTCGGTGTAGTGGTAGTGTCAGTGGTAGGTGTAGTGGTAGTGTCGGTGTAGTGGTAGTGTCGGTCGGTGCAGTGGTAGTGTCGGTGTAGTGGTAGTGTCGGTGGTAGTGGTAGTGTCGGTGTAGTGGTAGTGTCAGTGGTAGGTGTAGTGGTAGTGTCGGTGTAGTGGTAGTGTCAGTGGTAGGTCGGTGCAGTGGTAGTGTCGGTGCAGTGGTAGTGTCGGTGGTAGTGTCGGTGCGGTGTAGTGGTAGTGTCGGTGTAGTGTCGGTGCAGGTAGTGTCGGTGTAGTGGTAGTGTCAGTGGTAGGTGTAGTGTCGGTGGTAGTGTCGGTGGAGTGTCGGTGGTAGTGTCGGTGCAGTGGTAGTGTCGGTGCAGTTGTAGTGTCGGTGCAGTGGTAGTGTCGGTGCAGTGGTAGTGTCGGTGCAGTGGTAGTGTCGGTGCAGTGGTAGTGTCGGTGCAGTGGTAGTGTCGGTGGAGTAGTAGTGTCGATGCAGTAGTAGTGTTGATGCAGTAGTAGTGTCACTGCAGTAGTAGTGTCAGTGCAGTGGTAGTGTCAGTGTCGATGCAGTGGTAGTGTCGATGCAGTTGTAGTGTCAGTGCACTGGTAGGTGCGGGTGCAGTGTCGGTGGTGCAGTGTCGGTGCAGTGTCAGTGTCGGTGCAGTGTCAGTGTCGGTGCAGTGTCAGTGTCGGTGCAGTGGTAGGTGCGGGTGCAGTGTCGGTGCAGTGCAGTGTCGGTGCAGTGGCAGGTGCGGGTGCAGTGTCGGTGCAGTGTCAGTGTTGGTGCAGTGGTAGGTGCACTAGTGCAGTGTCAGTGCTCTCTCTGTATGGCAGCTGTACAGTGGTGTTACTGGCAGTCCAAAGGTTACGTTCTGACGCCGTGACTCAGTTCCGTGGCTGAACTTTGGCGGTGCTACGGTGTTAATCAGGACACGCGTCGGACCATAGCAGCTTAGCGCAGCAGCTTTCCCCCTGACACGGGTGAATTTCTGGCATTCCTGCCTCGCCTCTAATCTGCTTTCCTCGTTTCTCGCAATTAGACGGAAAACAATGTTTTAATCTGCGGAGTTCAGGAGATCTCTGGCCCAGTTCTGTCCCACAAACAAGTAAAAATAAAAACACAACAGGCATAACATGCGTAACTTGCGTTGCGCGTAACTCAAATAAACGCAATCGCAAAATTGGCGTCACCGGGGCGCATTCCCGATTCCCGCCCTGGTGGAATTATGGGTAATGACTCAGCGAGGTTCAGGAAGGAGAGGGATTCAGCAGCGATCCTCGTCTTCATCACCTCGGCTCGTTTATCGATCCCGTCTGCCTTCGACAGCTCGGGGAAGAGGTAGAGGGGGAAAAAAAAACCACGAAGAACTCCTTCACCTCACCTTGCGCAATCCCTCACCGCGGACGGTTACTATGGCGACAGACGGTTCGATCCGAGCCGCAGCTCGCCATCGCCGGCTGATGAAAGGCGCCGCTCGTTTACTCCGTCACGCTTCTGACCAAAGGCTTCTGTCTCACAGTATTTACTGATGTGTCCAGATGTGGGTTTTTATACACACATTGATATAAATATTGTATACACTCACAAATACACACACACAAACACACACACACACACACACACACAGTGTTTTGGGTCGCTCAGGGGAAACGCTGCAGTTTGTGGGTTTTCATAAGTTTGATTAGAATGAAAGCTCGTTAGCAGTGAGCAGGAAATCCGTGAAACATGTACGGTCCTAAACACGTATCCGGTCCTAAACATGTATCCGTGTCCTAAACATGTATCCGTGTCTAAACTAAAACATGTATCCGTGTCCTAAACATGTACCTGTGTCCTAAACATGTATCCGTGTGTCCTAAACATGTATCCGTGTCCTAAACATGTACCTGTGTCCTAAACATGTATCCGTGTTCTAAACATGTATCCGTGTCCTAAACATGTACCTGTGTCCTAAACATGTATCCGTGTTCCTAAACATGTATCCGTCCTAAACATGTCCTAAACATGTACATGTATCTGTGTCCTAAACATGTATCCGTGTCCTAAACATGTATCCGTGTCCTAAACATGTATCCGTGTCCTAAACATGTATCCGTGTCCTAAACATGTATCCGTGTCCTAAACATGTACCTGTGTCCTAAACATGTATCTAAACATGTGTGTCCTAAACATGTATCCGTGTCCTAAACATGTACCTGTGTCCTAAACATGTACCTGTGTCCTAAACATGTATCCGTGTTCTAAACATGTATCCGTGTCCTAAACATGTATCCGTGTCCTAAACATGTACCTGTGTCCTAAACATGTATCCGTGTTCTAAACATGTACCTGTGTCCTAAACATGTACCTGTGTCCTAAACATGTATCCGTGTCCTAAACATGTATCCGTGTTCTAAACATGTATCCGTGTCCTAAACATGTACCTGTCCTAAACATGTCCTAAACTGTGTCCTAAACATGTATCCTGTGTCTAAACATGTACCTGTGTCCTAAACATGTATCCGTGTCCTAAACATGTCACAGACGGCAACAAGTAAACAGCCAGACGTGTAAACAAGTAAACGCGTGAAGCAGGAGCTCAGCGGTTAAAGTGATGGACGTGTCTCTGATTGCAAGGTGGTGAGTTTGAATCCCAGCACGGCCACGCTGCAGAGACGGCCACGCTGCCCCTGAGCAGAGACGTGAACATGCTCGGGTGTATGATGAGATCAGTGTAAGAGGTTCTGCCGAGGGACGTCCATCTGTATAACATCGGGAACGAGTCAGTAATGATGAGCACTGATGGGTTCATAAGGTTCATCCAAATCTCAGGTCAATAAAATGATTTTAATAATCACACACACACACACACACACACACACACACACACACACGCGTCTCAGGTGATTATCAGCAGTGGGACGCAGAGGAGAAAGTCGCGAGCGTGAAAGAGGAACCTCGTTAGGAAGCGCATTTCCTGCGGCAGGTGATAAAGGTCACCTGGCTGTCAGGTTATCAGGGTCGAGTGAGCGAGCTGTCCGCAGGTATTGATCCCAGCTGAAAGCGGCGGCGGAAGCGGGTTCCGTTCAGCAGCACGCGATGACGGCGGCGTCCCGAGAGCTCGTTAAAACGCTGAGACGCCGAGGCTGAGACGTGTTCGGGTTCACCGCTCCATTCAAGTGTAACACCTCGCTGTGCGGAGCGCCGCGGCAGGACGGACTGCACTTCTCCTCCTTCTCCTCCTTCTCTCTCACGCCTTCATGAAGACTCTCTACAGCAGTTTTGAATGGTCTGAATGCTTCACACAAACCCAAGGCATCTCACACACTCGCGCGTAAAACACACACACACACACACATTCATCACACACTCCACCCCTGACAGCTGTCCGTCAAAAGCATTAGAGCGAAGCCTCAACCTCGCACACGATGGTATGACGGTTAAATATGTTCTTTAACACGTGTCTGGTTTACCCGCGGTTACGCCGCGGTCGTGCTGGGATTTGAACCCATGACCTCGTGTTCGCACGACGAATGCCTGAACGTTTCGGATAGATCACGACAGAAAGCAAATGATTTCATGTAAAGATTAAATGTATCTGTAAATGGATAAAGAAATCGGGATTATTGCCACATTGATGCAGTATAAAAGGAATAGAGAACTTAAAGTTATGTAGATTTTGCATGGGAGTGATTGAACGCTTTCATTTTTGGACACCCCCCCACACACACACACACACACACACACACACACACACACACAGTGAGTGTTAATGCGACGATGACGAGATTTGCTCCCAAATTCTGTGGAACCGCTCCGAGTGGAAACACAGACGGTGTCGTGAATTCAGAGCCCATTCCTTTTAGATGACGGAGGAAAAAAGACGAGAGGAGGAAGAGAATAGGAGAGGGGGCGGGGCGTGGCGAGGCGGGGGGGGGGGGGGCGTGTTCTAACCTCCCAAGAGCTGGATTTATTTTAATCGTTTAACTTCGTGTCGGCGTCTCGGCCTCCGTCTCAACCAGCACTGCTCTGGGATCAGTTTCACGTTTTAATATCTGTATGAAGATATTCATCCACACAACACACACACACACACACAATTCTCATACTTCTTTCGCGACTCACATCGTCCAATAAAAACAAATCCGCCAAAAATGCACGATAAAGACGTAACGTAAATATCGCGAAATTTCCTGTGTTTGTTCTTTAACTATCACGTCAGATTTAAGCCAGAGTTTGTTCGCGTCTTTGGATTTGCATAATTGAAATCTTTAAATCGCTAAAACAAAATCATTGAGACATCACGCTACATAGTAATAAGCCCCGCCCCCTCGGCCACCTTATTTGGTAATAACTGTATCAATGACGGATCGATTGGCTGTGATTGGCTCCTTTTTTGGAGACGTGCTTCTCTCACAAAACGTTCGAGTGCAAAATAATAATAGCAATCATAATAATAATAATAATAATAATAGCATTTTTTAAATAATAATTCGCAGTACAAGACATCGGTATTGTGCATCGCAGCTGCAATTAAAGTCAATGATCGCGGATCAAGTTTTTGCGACGCGGCGAGATAGCGCGGAAACTTAGATGCTTGGTTCTGTACGTAACCGGCGCTGATTAGCTCGCTAACATGTTTAGACAATGTTGGGGGGGGGTGGGGGGGAGGGTGAAGTAATCCTTTAAGTTCCTGTCCTACTCCTGTAAGATACCTGCTGATAGAGAGAGAGAGAATGGGCCCAGACCCCCTGTGGCCTTGAGCTCCCCATCAAGTCCCCCTCGACTCCCACCTTATTTGGTAATACTGGATCAATGACGGATCGATTGGCTTGTGATTGGCTCCTTTTTTTGGAACTGCTTCTCTCACAAAACGTTCGATGCAAAATAATAATAGCAATAATAGCTAATTAATAATAATAATAATAATAATAGCATTTTTTAAATAATAATTATCGCAGTTACAAGAAATCGGTATTGTGCATCGCAGCGTCGCAATTAAAGTCACATGATCGCGGATCAAGTGTTTCCCTGCGACGCGGCGAGATCGCGCGGAAACGTTAGCATGCTTTGTTCTGTAGCGCGCTAACCGGCGTTGATTAGCTCGCTAACATGTTTAGACAATTTTTTGGGGGGGAGGGTGAAGTAATCCTTTAATCTTCCTGTCCTACTCCTGTAAGATACCTGCTGATAGAGAGAGAGAGAGGGAGGGAGAGAAAAAAAGGATGGAGTGATGGCTTTGAGTGTTATGTGTGTTGAGAGAAGCGCACTCAGGAGTGTAAACGTGAAGGCTTTGCGTTTTCAGGGTCGTTCTGTAGCAGCGGTGTGCCGGAAAACGCCGCAACAAACCCGCAAAAATGCACATTCCTAAATGTTTTATTCCCCTAAACACACCAAAGCACTGATACTGGAGACTCCTTCCATAAATGTGGCATAAAAACTTAGAGAATTTAAGTGGTGTGAATGAAAGTGCATGGATTTTTTTTTATTTTTTTTTATTTTAATAAAATAAGTAAAATACCCCAAAATGCATCTTCTGAATTTTGAACTGAAAGATTTGCGAGAAAATAAACACAGTTATGTGTTTTACACGTTAATGAGTATTTACGCACTTTACGGTGTAAATAACATCATGAAGCAGATGGCGGGAATTTCGGCCTGAGTCTGTGAATGGGGGCACTTACTTTTAATCAAGTAATATATTTAAAACAAAAACACCAAAACTTGATGGTGAGCATTTCAACTGTACGTTAAAAGTGTTTAAGAGGGACATGGAAGACGTGATGATGAAGAAGATGGATGATGGTGATGATGATGGTGATGGTGATGATGATGATGATGATGATGATGATGATGATGGTGATGATGATGGTGATGATGATGATGATGATGATGATGATGATGATGATGATGGTGATGAAGATGATGGGATTTGATGAAGATGGTGATGATATGATGAAGATGATGAAGATGAAGAAGAAGATGATGATGATGATGATGATGAAAGATGGTGATGATGATGATGATGATGATGATGATGATGATGATGATGATGATGGTGATGATGATGAGGATGATGGGATGAAGATGGGATGAATTGTGGATGATGATGATGATGATGATGATGATGATTATGATGAAGATGACCTGTTGATGACCTGTGGTTTTGATTGATGGTTGATGATGATGGTGTGTACTGGGGCTGAGGATGATGATTGCCTGGTGATGATGATGATGATGATGATGATGAGAAGATGATGATGATGATGATGATGATGCTGATGATGATGGTGATGAGTGATGATGATGGTGATGATGGTGATGATGATGATGATGATGATGGTGATGATGATGATGATGATGATGATGATGATGATGGTGATGATGGTGATGATGATGATGATGAAGATGATGATAATGATGACGTCCCACACAGTTACAGTAGACTTACAGGTCGGAGTGAGTGGAGTGTTTTCAGCCAATCAGCTCTCAGTGCGCTCGCTCGCTCTCTCTCTCTCTCACACACACACACACACACTCCATCATTTTCAGCATCCCCACACACACACACACACACGCACGCAAGCACTCCGACGCACGGAGCCGCTGAAATCCTGCACCTGCTCACACGCGGATACGGAGACGCGGACACCGGCATCGGACGCGCGCCTACACGCACACGGGGAGGGAAGAACCAGGAGCGCGCACGTTTGTGTGTGTGTGAGAGCAGAGAGAGAGAGAGAGAGAGAGAGAGAGAGAGAGAGAGAGAGAGAGAGAGAGAGAGAGAGAGAGAGAGAGTAGTAGAGAGGTACTGTGTAAGCTTGGAGGCGGTGGCAGCCGGTAGTGCGGGTGTCGTGGCACCGGTGAATGACCTGAAGCTTCACACACACACACACACACACACACAACACACACAGTACCGCACCACACACACACCCGCGCGCGCAGGGAGGCAGACATGGACCTGACGCTGCTGCTCCGGAAGCTGGCGCTCGTCTCGTCCGTGTGCGTGCTGCTGGCCGGCTGTGCGCGCTCCTGCGGGCCGGGCCGGGGCTACGGGAAGCGCAGACACCCGAAGAGGCTGACCCCCGCTCGCGTACAAGCAGTTCATCCCCAACGTGGCGGAGAAGACGCTGGGCGCCAGCGGGAAGTACGAGGGCAAGATCACGCGCAACTCGGAGCGCTTCAAGGAGCTGACACCAAACTACAACCCCGACATCATCTTCAAGGACGAGGAGAACACCAACGCAGACCGGCTCATGACCCAGGTACCGGCAGTACCGGGAGTACCGGGACGTACCGGGGAGTGGGGGGATGGGGGGTGAGAGGAGGGCTAAGATTGGGAATGGGGGGGGGGGGGGTGTATGGTAATACTTTATTTAATTGATTTAAGTTTTTTTTTTTTAACAGATCACATTTCACATAGAAATTTCCAAAATAAATAAAAAAAAAAAAAAAACAATGAATGAATGAATAAATAGCATTAATAGAGACAGATATAAATGGGAAAACAATGTACATACAAACTAGATAGATAATTGCTCTCGGCATCAAAAGCTAATTAATGATTCACCTTTATTATTTTATTATTATTATTATATTATTATTATTATTATTTATTATTAGTATTATTATTATTCCGTTATGGCGCCGAACTTCCCCCAAACCTCATACCATACTTGACATACGTTTTATTTGCTTGTCACTTTCGCTTACATGTTTTTCGTTAACTGTCCTTTTCCATGGACGAAAATGCAGATTAATTAATCAATTAAACAATCAATCCATTAATTAGTCAATGAATAATATTAATAATAATTAATTCTCATGTTAATTCCATAAAACGAAGAAGAAATTGCTATTGAAAAGATTTATACATTTGCATCAAACACATTCCAGTGTGTGTGCGTGGTGTGTGTGTGTGTGTGTGTGTGTGTGTGTTGTGTGTGTGTGTGTGTGTGTGTGTGTGAAAAGTATTAGCTAAATGATCTCCAATTAAATCAGCCTGAGTTGCGATCATAAGTGTGGGGGTGGGTGTGTGTGTGTGTGTGTGTGTGTGTGTGTGTGTGTGTGTGTGTGTGTGTGTGTGTGTGTGTGTGAAAAGTATTAGCTAAATGATCTCCAATTAAATCAGCCTGAGTTGCAATCACAAGTGTGTGTGTGTGTGTGTGTGTGTGTGTGTGTGTGTGTGTGTGTGTTGTTGGAATATGAATGTTTCATTGTTCAGGTGTGTTCCAGTTCCAGAGTCTGGTTCAGATTTGAGTATTAATATCAGATCACACACATTCATTTAAACATGGGGCACTATAGTGTAAAAGTGTGAAGTATAGTAAAAAAAAAGTGCTTTAATTGGTGGAAAAGTGTCAATAAGGCTGGAACATCACTTGTGTCTTATTCCCTTCAGTCCGGAGTGTACACTTCCAAATGTATTAAACACCAGGAGACAAGTGCACTTGAAGACCCACACTGCGCACTACAATTTGCACTTGTGCGTCCTTATACAAGTGCACTTATTAGGTCATGTGATCCGTCCTATTTGTAATGGGAATAAAATCACCAAGGCGTGTTTACGCGTCATCAGGGACTCTTTGCAGCGCTGTTAAATCACCGGGAACGTCTCGTTGGGGATATATTGGCCTTTACGCGAGTGCACTTTTATAGAGTATTAAAAACAGATCTTACTTCCACTGCAGAGGCGTTTGCGTTCCCGGCTCTGTGATCCATACATATTAGGTATTAATTGATCGGCGTGACGGCGATGATGCTGGGATTCTTCTCCATTTATCTTCCTCCAGGGTTAAAGTTATTGATCAGCCTGTGCGTACGTGGCTCACGACCAACAGCACACTTTACCCCCGATAAAAAGCCCCGAGGTCAGGGTGGAATGACTACACAACTACTTACACAAGCATATTTAAAGGGAAACACGGTGGCGTCGGAGTCGGACGAGGCGGACGATGAACTCGCGCCAGCGGTTTCTTTTCTCTCTCTCTCTCTCTCTCTCTCTCTCTCTCTCTCTCTCATAGCGTATTAATCAACATGAAGGCTCAGATGAGCCACGATCAATAACCTTCTGCTCAGGGTGTAATCACAGAAGCCCCGAGTTCTCACACACACACACACACACACACACACTCTCTCTCTCTCCATGTGTGTCTCTCAGCGATGTAAAGACAAGCTGAATTCGTTGGCCATCTCGGTGATGAACCAGTGGCCCGGCGTCAAGCTGCGCGTCACCGAGGCCTGGGACGAAGACGGCAACCATTTCGAAGAGTCTTTACACTACGAGGGTCGCGCGGTGGACATCACGACCTCGGACAGGGACAAGAGCAAGTACGGGATGCTGTCGAGACTCGCCGTGGAGGCCGGATTCGACTGGGTTTATTACGAATCCAAAGCGCACATACACTGCTCCGTCAAAGCAGGTGAGAAAAATGTGATTTCACCTCATGTTCCTGTAGGGGGCGCCAGTCTTTCATCACCTCAACCAGCTTTCAATTAGCTTTCCGTAGCTCTAAACGCTTCTCTCCTCCGCAGTCCCTTTGATTTACAATCTCTGAAAGATGAACTATATGAGCAAAAGTATTGGGACACCTGAATTTTTTTATATATATATATATATTCATTCATTCATTCATCTTCTAGCGCTTTATCCGATCTTCCTCGGGTCACGGGGAGTCTGTGCCTATCTTCAGGCGTCTATGGGCATTAAGGCAGGATACACCCTGGATGGAATGCCAACCCATCGCAGGACACACACACACACACACACACACACACACACACACACACACACCACACACACACACCCTCACACACCATTCATACACTAGGGACAATTTTTTCCAAGGTTTTGCCAATCAAACCTACCGTGCATGTTTTTGGACCGGGGGAGGAAACCGGAGAACCCGGGGAAAAACCCCCTGAGGCACGGGGAGAACATGCACAAACTCCACACACACATGGCCGACGGGAATCGAACCCGGATCCCTGGCGGTGTGAGGCGAACGTGCTAACCACTAAGCCACTGTGCCCCTATATATATATATAAGCACCAGATGAGAAATTCAGGAGTCATAAGCGTTTCTCGCTGCAGTGTAAATGAACCTGAGATGAAAATATGACGAAAATTAATTCGAGAAAATGTCAGAAAAAAAAAACCCTTATATTTCTCAGTCTTGGGTAACCATAAACCATAAACTGTGTTATAATTTATTAGCATTTTTTTATTATTTATATTTTATAGATGTTGGCCGGATAAGCATATAAACCATAAACACTGCCCTCTTTTTTATTTTACCTTTTTTTTTTTCTTTTATTAGAATTTTTTTATTATTTTATATTTATATTTTTTTACTTATAAATAAAGCTTCAAAACGTTTTCATCCATTTAAATAAACCTTATAAATAAATAAAAATAAATAAAAACGACAAATTTGAACCTTTTTTTTATTATTTGAAATGTATTTTATTTCAATGTTTGTTGTCTTTATTTATTTATTTATTTATTTATTTATTCATTACGCTTCTTTAACATATTTACTCTCCGGAGGGAAAAATAATTTTGCAAATAAAAAAATAAAAATTTTTGTTTTGTATTTTTAAAATAAAAATAATTGTTTGCAACTAAAATATAAATGAATTAAACAGAACCGATAATTGAGGAAAAAGACAAGGGAGATTATTTCATTTACTTGAATAACATTTGAAATAACTGCGATTAAAAAAATTTTTGCATAATTAAAATGAAAAAAAAAAAAAGATTTTATTTTTCTGCCACTTCTAAACAACAACAAAAGAAATAAGGGAGGAGAAAAGACACATATAAAGAGAAAAAAATATATATATAAAATTGAAACTTTTTTAATAAGGTCAATAAAACCTCCTTAAGGCTTTTTTTGTGCTTTTTTAATTTCTTTATAAAATAAAAATAAACCCTTTTTTTCCCGGGTTTGCTCGTCGCTGTGTGCTGGCCGCGTTGAGCGATCGCCTTCGTTCCTGCTCGTGCATTGAGGAAAAGAATCGGGGATTAAAGCAGAGATTTCTGGTGTGTGTCAATCAGCACACATCTGCCAGGCGATTACAATACAAATGCCTGGCGTGAGGCGTGTTTGCTCTGAGCTGTGTATTGCAGGCAGTGTGAATTCGGAGAGTGTGTGTTAGAGTGTGTGTGTGTGTGTGTGTGTGCACCTGAGCAAACAGTCACACAAGACTTCTGAAACATAAACAGTGAAATAAATGAGCTGGGCCGGAGCCGGAGCGAACCGCAGACGCCATTAGAATGACAATACGCCTCCTGCTTTTCAATTAGCAGCTCCGTCAGCAGCTACTGGGTTTAACAACATCGCATTTACATCACAAACGTAGGCCGGAATACACCTGACCCGGGTCACGGCACCACCGCAGCGCCGCAACGATAGACGTGTTCGCGCTCCCTTCATTTTAAAGATCTTGGTCCGAATTCCGTGTTTATTCCCGTTTGTTTCCCTTTATTTTTCCTATTGGTGTCGTACATTCCCACTCCATGTATTCCCAGATTTTAACTCAGAGAGTTAGAGATTCCGAGACTCCTCCCATTTGCTAAAAAGGGGCGGGGTTTAACGGGATAATGGTGCTCTAATCGTCTTTACTGGAAAAGCTCACGTGTTTGTCGTTTTTCCGTCTGCCCCCCCCCCCCTTCCCCATTCCCAGAAAATTCCGTCGCTGCAAAATCAGGCGGCTGCTTCTCCGGATCGGCGTCGGTGTTCCTCTCAGACGGGCGCACGAAGCTCATGGAGGATCTCACGGAAGGCGACGAGGTGCTTGCGGCGGACGAGCAGGGAAACCCGGTGTACAGCGACTTCATCACCTTCCTGGACCGGGACGCGAGCACGCACCGGACGTTCCTCGTGCTGGAGACGTGGCATCCGAAAGCGGCACTGAGGCTCACGCCGGCTCACCTGGTGTTCGTCCGGGACGACTCGAG